>CM064490.1:6657452-6836859 GCA_032716605.1 Paralithodes platypus | reverse complement strand
TCCGTTTTCCACATCGTCTTTGTGGATCCCACTTACAACTTAAGCATCTGTATCATATCCTCTCTTACTCTACACTTCTAATTTATGCAAGCCTAATGTTTTCCCAAGTCACCTTTCTTTTGTACTGACCATATCATGTATTTCATGATATTCACTACCTCAATAATTGTTTACTTCTGTTAAATGTTCGAACCCATTCTGGCTATAATTCCGTGTCATTTGGCCTTAGTTGTCAGGCGTTAGAATATTATTGATGTTCTAATGTTCTATTATTCTGGATTGTTTTGCCATTCTTCTTTGTACCGTAACTTCCAATCAATCTATGGACATTGGACAGCAAAATTAAAAACATAATCCATGTGAAGCCTTACTAAAGACGGGTGAAATTTTAATATTACGTTTGTTGTTATTCACGATTCTACTGTAGATATCTATTAATAACTCTGATTTCAGACAATGTTGCATTGCTTTTTTGGTTTCATATCACGACTGACGATGACTTCCAAACCTTTTGTAATAATTGAGTTAATTAACTCCATGTTATTTAGCCATCTAGATACCACTGATATTGCGTCTTGCCCCTGTCACCACTCAGATTGGTGAACAAATTATATATATTTTTTTCTTCTGAGATATAGCTGGTGGTTACTGGCTACCCTGTCCTTGAGTAAGGAGATGGGTAATGGAATCGGACATCACAAGAATGCATTGAGCTATTGAATCTCCTTATACGGGAGATATATGGTGCGTAATTATTGACGCAACAAATATTGTTAATTTATATCCTGAAATTTCTGTCGATTTCCCAATGTTCACTAAACTGCATGTATTTATCTACATTAAATATCAACTGACAAGGTATTGCACCATTCGGGTAGTGTATCAAATTATTTTTGGAGAGCATGAATCGTTATCAGGATCACTAATTCAACCTATAGTTAGTGTCATTTGAAAAATTAGCAATCTTTTAGTTAGGCTTAAATCAAGGTCGTTAATGTAAAAAAATAACAATTGAGGAACTAAAACTGACCATCATGTAAGACCCCTTCACACCCCATTTGATTGTATAGCTACTGTTAATGTTAATATGATTGTATAGGCTACTGTTAATGTTAATATGATTGTATAGGCTACTGTTAATGTTAATATGATTGTATAGGCTACTGTTAATGTTAATATGATTGTATAGGTATGTTAATGTTTGATCGTATAGGCTACTGGTAATGTTAATATGAGTGTATAGGCTACTGTTAATGTTTATATGATTGTATAGGCTACTGTTCCGTTAATATGATTGTATAGGCTACTGTTAATGTTAATAGGAGTGTATAGGATACTGTTAATGTTAATATGATTGTATAGGCTACTGTTAATGTTAATATGATTGTATAGGCTACTGTTAATGTTAATATGATTGTATAGGCTACTGTTAATGTTATCTGATGATTGTATAGGCTACTGTTAATGTTAATATGATTGTATAGGCTACTGTTAATGTTAATATGATTGTATAGGCTACTGTTAATGTTAATATGATTGTATAGGCTACTGTTATGTTAATATGATGTGTATAGGCTACTGTTAATGTTAATATGATTGTATAGGCTACTGTTAATGTATATGATTGTATAGGCTACTGTTAATGTTAATATGATGTGTATAGGCTACTGTTAATGTTAATATGATTGTATAGGCTACTGTTAATGTTAATATGATTGTATAGGCTACTGTTAATGTTAATATGATTGTATAGGCTACTGTTAATGTTAATATGATTGTATAGGCTACTGTTAATGTTAATTATTGGTTTCCTACTAATTAGCCATGGTCTAATTCACGTAATATAGTTCGCCCTATTCCATGAGCTGCTTCTTTAATCAGCAATCTTTCATGTGGATATTTATCGAAAACTTTACTGACATGTCAATATCTTTGAAGGTATTTTTTGTCTGTTTATCGATTCGTATGCTTGGGAAAAGAAAGGTTAATAGATAGCGAGACACTCGCAGCCAACACGGTTAAATTCCATTACAAAATTGATGATTAAGCATTTAACAAATGTGACAGCAGCATACTACTCTTAATTTGACGTTTTTAATTTAGTCAGTAGCCAGCCCTTATTCCCATAAGGGGTAGGGAGTATCAACAAGAAACACATGAAAGGAGGCAAAACAAGAGGCGGCAGGGGAAGAATCCATACACCAGCTCGCACACAAACATTCGGAAACCTCAATCACTTATTAGCCCCCAAGATGACTGGCTTCACCTCAGATGCTATAAACGTTCGGACAAATTAAGACTCTTTGTCATTTAGCTGTATAAAATTACATTTTATTGAGTAACATCTAATACAGTTGATGCATATAAACGTTTAGGATAACTCATAAAATCTATACCCGGTGTCAGCGAACTTGGCGCTAATCCTGACCGCATAACATCTTATAAAGAACAAAACAAATATATAAGTACCGGTAGATCAGGAAATAGATGTAGAAATTGACTACCCGTTTCTTGAGCACTTTCTGGGTTATAGAAAGGCTAAGGATAAGAATTAGAGCCAATGTCGCTGACACCAACACCAAGTATAGTGTTAAGGAGGCCGGGGCTCTTATTAAAACAATCACTAACAAGTGTATAATAGATTATAAAATAACAATCTATGCAACTTATTGTGTTCATTTTAAGTTATGTATACAATGTGGATCTATAAAGTAGTGATGCTTACCATTCTGGTGTGTGCGTGTGTTAATCTACAAAGTTTGTCGCGCGTATATCTATTATATTGAGAGAGAGAGAGAGAGAGAGAGAGAGAGAGAGAGAGAGAGAGAGAGAGAGAGAGAGAGAGGAGAGAGAGAGAGAGAGAGAGCGAGAGAGAGAGAGAGAGAGCGAGAGCGAGAGGAGAGGAGAGAGAGAGAGAGAGGGAGAGAAGAGAGAGAGAGAGAGAGAGAGCGAGAGAGAGGGGAGAGAGAGAGAGAGAGAGAGAGAGAGGAGAGGAGAGAGAGAGCGAGAGAGCGAGAGAGAGAGAGGAGAGGAGAAGAGAGGAGAGAGAGAGAGAGGAGAGAGATGAGAGAGAGGAGGAGGAGAGAGAGAGAGAGAGAGAGAGAGAAGAGAGAGAGAGAGAGAGAGAGAGAGAGAGAGAGAGAGAGAGAGAGAGAGAGAGAGTTCTAATATGATACAAACAAATAATGATAGCAATATTGTCATATGTAGCGCCTAGCATGTGCGAGTACTGTGTGCCCTGGCTGTGGTAGTGTAGGTGGTGGGGGCTGCCTAGACACCACGGGTCTCTGCTAGACAGGACCAGAGATATAGCAATATGGATCTTGGACAGGACCACACAGGCTTGGGACGGGAGTGCAAACTAGACAGGTGCCACATACCTAATATTTTGTCGCAGAACTTAGTTGGGCTACTGTACAAGATCACAGAGAGGCACAGAACTTATGAGGCCAACTGTACATCAATCTTTATCCCAATACCCCTTTTCTTGAATCCGTATACATTTTTTTGTATCGATGCTTCCTCTCCTATATATTCCAAACTCTCTCCTTTGATAGGCGGGTCTTCAAAGCGAGCGGCCCTGTAGGAATATCGAAGTTAGTGCTGCGACTTAAGGGGGGTCACCGGCTTTTTTTTTTATCTTTCTCTCCTTTTCTCTCTTGCCCTGGCTTGTATCCATTCGGCCCCATTCAGCCAACTGTTTTAAGACGTTTATCCCCATCCAGGTGTCAATTTCTGCGACTTAAACTGTGTACGTATCCCACGCAACCGTGTTTTGGGGGCTCTGTAGGACCATTCTTTAAGCTTTTTGAGCGGTTTTTCGTGGTTTTTTCCTTCATTCCTAACCTTCGCTAGTTTCTGGAATAAAAAAAAAATTTTTAAAACGGCCGGGTTCTGGAACTAGCCGGGGCTCCACGGGTTAAGGGGAGATTTCCACTTGAGGAATCTTTTTCTGGATCCCTTTCTATCTCATGTTTAGTCCCATTGCTTTTGATATTCTAAGACGTTCGCCCCATTAGTTTGGTGATTTTAAGAACTGTTGCCCCATTTCTGTCAATTTCAAGACCTTTCGTGCCATTTAGGTGTCGATTTTATCCTGGCGAGCGATAGCGAGCCTGTAATTTAAGAGGAATCGGCCTTTGGCCGGGAAATTTGTCTACCGAAAAATGTAAAAACTTATCTTGAAAGGGGGTCTAGGGGGTGTAATTTTAAGCTTGATGGAATTCTAGGGAACGAACTAAAAACCTCCCCTTAATGCGGGGAGAGGGTTGGTTATGTTAGCCTCCTTCACCCTCATATATATATACTGTAGCTCTATTCGTCTTCAAATATTAAGACGTTCGGCCCATTAGATTGGCGTTTTTAAGACTCTTCATCCCATTTCTTTGTCAATCTTAATACCTTGCGTGTCATTTGGGTGTCGAATATTTACTGGCGAGCGATAGCAAGCCCGTAATTTGGGATGAATCGGGCTTCGGCCGGGACATTTTGCTAACGAACAATTTATCTAGAATGGGGATTTTGGGGATGTTTCTGTAAGGTTGTTGGACCAAGATTGCCGAATGTTTGATAAGGGGGGTAGGGTTCGCTTTGCTGGACCCCCTTCTACCTCATATCTAGCCCAATTAGTTTTTACATTTTAAGACGTTCGGCCCATTTGTTTGGCGATTTTATCACCTTAAGCCTCATTTTATCACCTTACGCCTCATTTTATCACCTTACGCCTCATTTTATCACCTTACGCCTCATTTGTTTGTGAACTTTAAGACCTTTCTTGCCATTTAAGTGTCGACTATTTCCTGGCGAGCGATAGCGAGCCTGTAATATTAAGAGCAATCGGCCTTCGGCCATGACATTTTTCTACCGAAAAACGTACAAATTTATCTAGATGGTTGGTCTAGTGGGTACATGTTTTTCTAAGCTTGATGGAGGTCTAGGGAGGAAACTAAAAAATATATGAATAAATTAATTAATAGACCAAAATACCAGCCACTAGCCCCTGTAGGGGGTAGGGTATATTGCTTAGGCCTATTTATTCAACACTTTATATATTAAATCTTTAGTTTGCTCCTTAGACTTCCATCAAACAAAAGAGTTTAGTTTTTGGTCTATTTATGTATCACTGCATATATGTATTTATGTATCACTGCATATATGTATTTATGTATCACTGCATATATATATTTATGTATCACTGCATATATGTATTTATGTATCACTGCATATATATATATTTATGTATCACTGCATATATGTATTTATGTATCACTGCATATATATATATATATATATATATATATTTATGTATCACTGCATATATGTATTTATGTATCACTGCATATATATATATTTTTAGTTTCCTCCCTAAACCTCCACTACCAACAAAAATCACCTCAAAGACAAATCACCTCCCCTTCAAGACAAATTTGTACAATTTTCGGCAAACAAAAATCCTGGACAATGGCCGGTTCCTCCTAGATTTACTGGCTCACTATCGCTCGCCAGGAACAAATAGACACCAAAGTGGCACGATAGGTCTCTAAAATTGACGGAGATCTAGAGATCAAACCAAAAACATACCCCCCCCCCCATCAACCTCCCGTCCAGTTACAGGGTCGAATTGGAAAGAAAAATATCCGGATGCAAGTCAGTGGACCCGATATCAAAGCCTTCTATGGGGAGGATAGTATATCAAAGCCTTCTATGGGGAGGTAGTATATCAAAGCCTTCTATGGGGACGGTAGTATATCAAAGCCTTCTATGGGGACGGTAGTATATCAAGGCCTTCTATAGGGACGGTAGTATATCAAAGCCTTCTATGGGGAGGATAGTATATCAAAGCCTTCTATGGGGAGGTTAGTATATCAAAGCCTTCTATGGGGAGGGTAGTATATCAAAGCCTTCTATGGGGAGGGTAGTATATCAAAGCCTTCTATGGGGAGGTAGTATATCAAAGCCTTCTATGGGGAGGTTAGTATATCAAAGCCTTCTATGGGGAGGTTAGTATATCAAAGCCTTCTATGGGGAGGATAGTATATCAAAGCCTTCTATAGGGAGCATATATCAAAACTTCTATGGGGAGGTTAGTATATCAAAGCCTTCTATGGGGAGGTAGTATATCAAAGCCTTCTATGGAGAGGTAAGTATATCAAAGCCTTCTATGGGGAGGGTAGTATATCAAAGCCTTCTATGGAGAGGATAGTATATCAAAGCCTTCTATGGAGAGGTAAGTATATCAAAGCCTTCTATGGGGAGGGTAGTATATCAAAGCCTTCTATGGGGAGGATAGTATATCAAAGCCTTCTATGGAGAGGTAAGTATATCAAAGCCTTCTATGGGGAGGCTAGTATATCAAAGCCTTCTATGGGGAGGGTAATATATCAAAGCCTTCTATGGGGAGGTAGTATATCAAATCCTTCTATAGGGAGGATATTATAGCAAAGCCTTCTATGGGAAAGGTATATCAAAGCCTTCTATGGGGAGGGTATTATATCAAAGCCTTCTATGGGAAAGGTATATCAAAGCCTTCTATGGGGAGGGTATTATATCAAAGCCTTCTATGGGGAGGGTAATATATCAAAGCCTTCTATGGGGAAGTTAGTATATCAAAGCCTTCTATGGGGAGGTAGTATATCAAAGCATTCTATGGGGAGGATAGTATATAAAAGCCTTCTATGGGGAAGATAGTATATCAAAGCCTTCTATAGGGAGCAGATATCAAAGCTTCTATGGGGAGGATAGTATATCAAAGCCTTCTATGGGGAGGTAGTATATCAAAGCCTTCTATGGGGACGGTAGTATATCAAAGCCTTCTATGGGGAGGATAGTATATCAAGGCCTTCTATGGAGACGGTAGTATATCAAAGCCTTCTATGGGGACGGTAGTATATCAAAGCCTTCTATGGGAAGGATAGTATATCAAAGCCTTCTATGGGGAGGTTAGTATATCAAAGCCTTCTATGGGGAAGATAGTATATCAAAGCCTTCTATGGGGAGGTAGTATATCAAAGCCTTCTATGGGGAGGTTAGTATATCAAAGCCTTCTATGGGGAGGGTAGTATATCAAAGCCTTCTATAGAGAGCCGATATCAAAACTTCTATGGGGAGGTTAGTATATCAAAGCTTTCTATGGGGAGGTAGTATATCAAAGCCTTCTATGGAGAGGTAAGTATATCAAAGCCTTCTATGGGGAGGGTAGTATATCAAAGCCTTCTATGGGGAGGATAATATATCAAAGCCTTCTATGGGGAGGATAGTATATCAAATCCTTCTATAGGGAGGCTATTATATCAAAGCCTTCTATGGGAAAGTTATATCAAAGCCTTCTATGGGGAGGGTATTATATCAAAGCCTTCTATGGGAAAGGTATATCAAAGCCTTCTATGGGGAGGTTATTATATCAAAGCCTTCTATGGGAACGGTAGTATATCAAAGCCTTCTATGGGGAGGATAGTATATCAAAGCCTTCTAAGGGGAGGATAGTATATCAAAGCCTTCTATGAGGAGGATAGTATATCAAAGCCTTCTATGGGGAGGATAGTATATCAAAGCCTTCTAAGGGGAGGGTAGTATATCAAAGCCTTCTATGAGGAGGGTAGTATATCAAAGCCTTCTATGGGGAGGATAGTATATCAAAGCCTTCTATAGGGAGGGTATTATATCAAAGCCTTCTATGGGAAAGGTATACCAAAGCCTTCTATGGGGAGGATATTATATCAAAGCCTTCTATGGGAAAGGTATATCAAAGCCTTCTGTGGGGAGGGTATTATATCAAAGCCTTCTATGGGGACGATAGTATATCAAAGCCTTCTATGGGGAGGGTAGTATATCAAAGCCTTCTATAGGGAGGGTTTTATATCAAAGCCTTCTATGGGGAGGTTAGTATATCAAAGCCTTCTATGGGGAGGGTAGTATATCAGATCCTTCTATGGGGAGGTTAGCATATCAAAACCTTCTATGGGGAGGTATATCAAAGCCTTCTATGGGGAGGTTAGTACATCAAAGCCTTCTATGGGGAGGTTAGTATAGCAAAGCCTTCTATGGGGAGGTTAGTATAGCAAAGCCTTCTATGGGAAGGATAGTATATCAAAGCCTTCTATCGGGAGGATACCTGGTATTATATCAAAGCCTTCTATGGGGAAGATAGTATATCAAAGCCTTCTATGGGAAAGCCAATATATCGGGTTTCATAGGCGCCATGTTGGACCCTGAAACAATCAAAAGTAAACAAAAACAGGTTAACTGTGTTGGTGGTGTAATGGTTTAGATGTTTATGCTCTGGGTGTGGTGTCCCGAGTCAGAATCCCGGGAGTACTATATGCTTTTGTTTAGTTTATTCAAGTACATTGGGGTTTGTATATGGATGATTAATGTTAATAACGGGGTGTTCCTTAATATAACATCATTGGTTATATTGGAAGAATTTTACCTTTCTATTTCTGTATTATATTGGATTGTTAATACCAATATACTGTTATAAGTGTTGTTTTTTCTGTATGTATGAAGGAGACAAAAGG
Organism: Paralithodes platypus; assembly: GCA_032716605.1. NCBI lineage: Eukaryota > Metazoa > Arthropoda > Malacostraca > Decapoda > Lithodidae > Paralithodes > Paralithodes platypus. The sequence continues at coordinate 6,828,343 of CM064490.1, read as the reverse complement.
CAAAGCTCCCTGTAACAAGTGTTTCCCTCAAAGTTGAAAGAGTGATAGAGATTTAATTCAAGGTACGTTAGAGTAAAAATGTCTGGACACACGGAGCTTGAAGCAGTTTAAGTCATAGGATGAGGGAATGATAGATTAAGGGAGAAAGTTCTATAGCTTCCTTGGTGAGTTGAAGAAAGACTACATACACATACATATATAACATTTTAAGACGGAGTGCTCCACACATGCGTGCAGTTTCAGTCTCTTGTCCTAATGGCGGTGTTCCAGGCAACCCTGTTAAGGGCTGCTTCACTTGTCAAGTTCTTGGATTTGAGATCGGCACGTTATAGTCCGATCCTAGGTCTTCCTCGGTCCAACCCTTGGTGCAGCTCCCTCCACAATCACAAACCTGCATTTTTTCACCCAATTTTGTTCATCCATTCTCTCCACATGTCCATACCATCCCAGTCTACTTGTACGCATCACCTCGCTAATACTCTTTATACCTAAACGTCTCCTCAGCTCAACATTTGTTATTCTATCCTGTAGCCTGGCCCCACACATCCATCTCACCATTCTCATCTCATTACGTTCCATTCTGTTGACATCCTCTACTTTAACGGCCCATGTTTCTGTGGCATACGTCATTGCACTTCTAACACATGAGGCATACACCTTTCCATTCAGGGGGAGAGGCATTCTTTTCATGTTCAGGATTGGCAGCAGTTCTCTGAACTTCCCCCAACCGCATCTGATTCTAGCAACAGTGGCAGCCTCGGCCCCACCACTGGCACAGATGGTATCTCCTAGGTAACAACACTTGTTCACCAGCTCCAATGACTCATTTCCAAAATTCACAGCCACAGGATCATCACGTAACACAAGCTCGCCTTTGCACACTACGCACTCAAATTTCTCTATTTCTGACTTATCCTTCGGCAGGGGTCCCTTTATTCTACTACAGCACTTATTCCCATGGTGCACCCAGCGTCGACAGATGCTACATTGAATCGCGTTAACGCCCACACCCTTTCCATACACTGCACATGGGTATGCACCGCTCTTTTCCACATTGCCTCGTCTCAATCTACAATGCATAACCTTGGTTTTGTTAATATTGACTCTTAAACCCTTGCTCGCAATGCCCTCTCTCCATTCTCTGAATTTGTCCTCAGCATCTTGCATACCGGTACTGTCAGCTATTAGGAGTAAAATCGAGTGGTTTTTAACCTGGGGGGCGCACCTCCGTAGGGGGGCGTTTGCCAATGCTAGGGGGGTGGGGCCGTGGGGTAATTTAAGTTCAAAATAGGGCTAGGCCATTCAAATGCATACAGTGTAATCACAAAGATATAAATAAGAAACTTTGATAGGAAGAATTCACAACCGTCATTCCGAGCAACCACATGTGGTGTTGACATAAAACCATTAGCCCCTTCAGCACCATGTCGCCTTTTTACCTTTGATTCTGGCTAAAATTAGATGATATCATGCAGTTTAAGAAAGACCTATGTTACTAAGAGGGTTTATTGAGATCGTATTTACCTATTTAAGTCTTATAGGTAGATTTTAAGCTAAAGCAAATCGCCTAATGGTAACCAGAATATGATGGAAATTACGTAATGGTGGTGAAGGGGTTAATCAGTTTTAATCCTTGCATGCAGATTGGTTATTTGTTCGCCCTTTTTACAGTATCTTGCGTCTAAAGCATCCATATGGAGTGGATAAAAACAAAATAGTTTTCTAGGCACCAGAGGCCGGGGGGGGGGGGGGGGGATCATGAATACAGTTCTGACCAAAGGGGGGCGCGGTGCTAAAAAGGTTAAGAACCACGGTCACTAAATCGTCTGCATAAAACAGTTCCAACGGGAGTCCGCCTCTAAAAACTCTAGACAGTGCCTCCAGGACCATAATGAAGAGGAGGGGGCTGATGGACTCCAACACGGACTACGAACTCATCACTCAGTACACCCTTCACCTTCACCGCACTTCGCGAATCCTCATACATCTTCATTATCACACGCACCAGCCACTCTTCCATACCAAGTTTCCTCATAGCCCACTGCACAACATCTCTAGGCACCCTGTCAAAGGCCTTCTCCAGGTCTACAAACACAAAGTATAGATCCCTGCCTTTTAGTAAGTATCTTTCCTGTATCTGCCTGACTATGAAGATAGCATCGGTTGTACCACGTCCTGGCATAAAACCAAACTGCATATCATCAATGGAGATGCTTTGCCTGATCAAACCCTCAAAGACTCTCTCACAGACCTTCATGATTTGGTCAAACATTTTCAGGCCCCTATAATTTCCTCTATCTAGCGCATCCCCTTTTCCTTTGTATATATTTACTATATTACACTTTTTAGCCAATCCTCTGGGATTTTCTCATCTTTAATAATGGCGTTTATCAACTCAGTGACAATGTCAAGAGCACCCTGGAGCTTTACCGTCCTTCATTTTATTGATTGCGTCGCTCACTACCACTGGTGCTATCAAAGGAGGGGGTCCAGATATTGGTTTTTCGATACTAAGCTGTTCCCTATCCCATTCAAACTCTACATTTAGCAATCGTTCATAGTGTGCCTTCCATGCTTCCCTGATTTAATTTTCTGCATACACAATCTTCCCATTATCGTTTCTAGCACACTGTTCACCTATAATACCCCTACTGTCATTTTAACTCGCCTAGCTAGGTTGAAGATCCCATTGGGATTGTCAGTGTTACACACTGGGAAAGTTGTTTCTCTCTTGTGTTAGAGAGTTGAACAAAATATAAATGGGAATGTGTAAGGGAGGAGGTATACACTGAGAAAGCTCTAAAGAACATTGATTACTTTAAGAGGGGGAGGAGGTATACACTGAGAAAGCTCTAAAGAACATTGATTACTTTAAGAGGGGAGAGGAGGTATACACTGAGAAAGCTCTAAAGAACATTGATTACTTTAAGAGGGGAGAGGAGGTATACACTGAGAAAGCTCTAAAGAACATTGATTACTTTAAGAGGGGAGAGGAGGTATACACTGAGAAAGCTCTAAAGAACATTGATTACTTTAAGAGGGGAGAGGAGGTATACACTGAGAAAGCTCTAAAGAACATTGATTACTTTAAGAGGGGAGAGGAGGTATACACTGAGAAAGCTCTAAAGAACATTGATTACTTTAAGAGGGGAGAGGAGGTATACACTGAGAAAGCTCTAAAGAACATTGATTACTTTAAGAGGGGAGAGGAGGTATACACTGAGAAAGCTCTAAAGAACATTGGTTACTTTAAGAGGGGAGAGGAGGTATACACTGAGAAAGCTCTAAAGAACATTGATTACTTTAAGAGGGGAGAGGAGGTATACACTGAGAAAGCTCTAAAGAACATTGATTACTTTAAGAGGGGAGAGGAGGTATACACTGAGAAAGCTCTAAAGAACATTGATTACTTTAAGAGGGGGGAGGAGGTATACACTGAGAAAGCTCTAAAGAACATTGATTACTTTAAGAGGGGAGAGGAGGTATACACTGAGAAAGCTCTAAAGAACATTGATTACTTTAAGAGGGGAGAGGAGGTATACACTGAGAAAGCTCTAAAGAACATTGATTACTTTAAGAGGGGAGAGGAGGTATACACTGAGAAAGCTCTAAAGAACATTGATTACTTTAAGAGGGGAGAGGAGGTATACACTGAGAAAGCTCTAAAGAACATTGATTACTTTAAGAGGGGGAGAGGAGGTATACACTGAGAAAGCTCTAAAGAACATTGATTACTTTAAGAGGGGAGAGGAGGTATACACTGAGAAAGCTCTAAAGAACATTGATTACTTTAAGAGGGGAGAGGAGGTATACACTGAGAAAGCTCTAAAGAACATTGATTACTTTAAGAGGGGAGAGGAGGTATACACTGAGAAAGCTCTAAAGAACATTGATTACTTTAAGAGGGGAGAGGAGGTATACACTGAGAAAGCTCTAAAGAACATTGATTACTTTAAGAGGGGAGAGGAGGTATACACTGAGAAAGCTCTAAAGAACATTGATTACTTTAAGAGGGGAGAGGAGGTATACACTGAGAAAGCTCTAAAGAACATTGATTACTTTAAGAGGGGAGAGGAGGTATACACTGAGAAAGCTCTAAAGAACATTGATTACTTTAAGAGGGGGAGAGGAGGTATACACTGAGAAAGCTCTAAAGAACATTGATTACTTTAAGAGGGGAGAGGAGGTATACACTGAGAAAGCTCTAAAGAACATTGATTACTTTAAGAGGGGTTATCTTTTTTGTTCTGTCCTTTTCTATCTTTCTCTGGCTTGTATCCATTTGGCCCCATTCAGCCTACTGTTTTAAGACGTTTATCCCCATCCAGGTGTAATTTCTTTACTGGTGAGCGGTAGCGAGCCAGCATATTTTTTATTTTTGTTTGACAGCAGGCTAAATTTTTACATTTTTCGACAGAAAAATTTCTCCGGCGAAGCCGGATTTCTTCATATAATGCTGGCTCGCTATCGCTCGCCAGGAAGAATTCGACACCTAGATGGGGATAAACGTCTTAAAATAGTTGGCTGAATGGGGCCGAATGGATACAAGCCAGAGAAAAAGAGAAAAGGACAGAAATAACAAAAAGCAGGTCACCCCCCTTAAGAGGGGTTATCTCTTTTTATATTGGCCTTATGCCATTATTATTTTTATTTTTAGTTTGATCCCTAGACCTTTATCAAGCTCTAAAAAGTCACACCCAAGACTCGCCTTCAAGATAAATTTGTAAATGTTTTGGTAGAAAATGTCCCGGCCGAAGGCCGGTTTCTACTATATCACAGGATCGCTATCGCTCGCCAGGAAAAAATCTACATTCAAATAGCACGGAATGTCTGAAAATTGACAACAAAATGGGGCGAAAGGTGTTAAAATCGCCAAACTAATGGGTCGAACGTCTTATAATCTCAAAACTAATGGTGCTAAACACGAGGGAGAAGAGGGTCCAGAAAAAAACATATACCTCCCCTTAATAGTAGTAGAGGAATGAGAGAGATGCACCATTGTGGCGTGCATAGTTAGAGAGATGCAACATTGTGGCGTGTATAGTTAGAGAGATGCACCATTGTGGCGTGCATAGTTACACATTGCAAGGAATTAGTAAAAGGAGGTGAACTGACGAGATAAACTGTTTTTGACTACCCTTTTCGAGAAGTGCGGTATTGGTTGAAACTCCCCACACATGCGAACAATACTCGATGCTCAATAAAAGGCTACAGACTGTCTAAATTCATCCTTTTACCTTCCATATATCCTTCCTAAGCTTCATACAATCGTCCCTGTACATAGCAAGAAGCTGTGCGACGGTAAAGAACCCACGGAGACGGTTGAGCACACCTAACTTCTAGGAAGCTGTTTTAGCAAGAGTGGTAATACAATCTTTTCAAAAGCGGTCAGAAGACAAAGATACACCAAAAATATTGAGAGAAGATGAAAGATTGATTTGTGTATTGTTGAAGAGTAAGTGATAGTCATGTGAAAGATTGCAATGAGTAGATTGAATGAGAGATTGAGTCTTAGAGGCATTGCAAATTTGATTATCTCTATCCCAATCGGAAATAGTTGATATATCATAAAATAGGTGTGCTATGTCCTTATCATGTGAGTTTTGGAAGGATTGCCTGGTGGGTTGTCGTGGAAAGCTAGTTGAATAATATAAGTTAGAGTCGTCAGGAAATGAGTAGATAGGGCTAGAGGTATATTAACTCTTACCCTGCGGGACACGTTCCGGAACGCCATGGCAATTTACAGCAATCTACAGGCTTTTGAAGCCTCTTAAAGCCTGTAAAATTGAGTGCGAGGGAGCGAGAGCGTGACAGGCCACCCATCCTCCTCCCAGGCAGCAGCCTGGTACACTGAAGGGTCTGAGTCAGAGTCTTGGTAGATATACAGTGCTGTCCAAGGCAAAAATACCGCGACATTAGCGAGAATTGCTAATTTTAGCGAATGTCTATGGTAGCGCTGCGGGTAAACCCCGCGAGCTACGAAGCTCGTTCTGGCGTCATTTTGAAGCTAATTTCTTCTAGTTTTTGCCTGAATACATTTAATTTCTTGCAGACACTTGCCTAATCAATCAGGAGTGCTTGAATGAGCCCTAATATGGCGTTAACATGCCACTGTAGGTGTTAAAACAGACCATTAATGAATATTAGGAAGATAACTGGAGACAGAACTGAAACCTTAGGAACACCACAGTTGATAAGTTATATTAGGTTACATAAAGGGTATATTATTATGGATAATTTAAGTACCCTACGTATACCCATAATGTCTCCCAGTACAGACTTAAAAAAACTCATACTGCAAAAAGTATTTGTACAAGGCAAGGCTACGAATTTCGTTTACCTAGATCATTTAAACTGCTTACGATATTTATAACTTTCTATGAACTTGTATAATCATTTGATCTAGATAGTATTCAAAGTTTTCACAATAAGCTGCTAGGATGTTTGCTTCATTTGAGGTCAGAAAATACTTTAACTCCTCCGACCCCAGGGACTCGCGTTATGCATCGCCTGTGCATGTAACCCATCCACAGTACCAGTGACGCAAAGTATGTGACCGCCTTATTTACTTTGTCCTATGGCACCTAGAGGATTCAGAATTGTATGGGAACTACTTTAGGATCCCACGGAACAATACCGATGGTTGGCTACCCTCCAAGTCCAGCTGCTTGCGTGTGGGCGCGTGCAGGAATGATAGGCCAGTATACCAACTACCCATCACCCAATGATAATAGTGACTTCCCCCCGCCCCCAGGACCTCCAAATGACCTAGGTGACCGGTTTTATGTTATTTATCTTACATTACTAACCCATCCCCTGTTTTCAGGGAAAAAAACAAAAAATGAAAAGTGGCTGGTCCTGGAGTGTATTATTTTATTATATCGCTTGGGTAAGGGGGTTAATAGATATAAAGGTTATAGTATAAGATATGTAAAATGTTCTTGTTTGTTTCAAGTCTAGTTTCTCCGTTACCTATGCAATATTGTTTGCGAAATATAACATATGACACGCTCAAGAAATATAACATATGACACGCTCAAGAAATATAACATATGACACGCTCAAGAAATATTAATCCATTGTTAGTATACAATATACTCGACATATCGGATTCCCTGCAATTAAAGTATACAAAAATAAAATATAAACAAATACATCAAGTATTTACAGTATATATACTAAAACAAAATGAGCCGAACTCTTTTAATGAACGCCATATCCCTACAATTATAACAACAAATATAAGATAAATAAAATACATAAATACAAAATAAAAACAATGAACGACGCTGGAGGAAATGGATACATAAGGTCTTCTTGTCAGTCCCATGGCTTGTCTCTAGACTACCAATATAATGTTGTTTGCGAACTATAGCAAATGACGCGCTCAAGATATATGCAGACATTGATATTCTATATTTGAGGTATAAGATTCTCTGCAATTGTATATACAAAAAAAAAAAAAAAAAAAACACAAATTATATATATACTGTAGGTGGCGTTCTGAGAGTGAGGGTCCGAATCTGGGGGATGAGACTGTGAGGCAGAGAGGTGAAGCAGCTTCAGAGATGGAGTTGCTTTGAGCAGTGAATAGGTACTTAGCATGTCTCACTCCCTAGATTGGAACAAGACCTCACGGGCCTCACCGTGTTCAGCGGTAGTGTGTGCAGGCTCTCAGCCTATGCCCGAGAGGGAATATAGAAAAGAAACAAATATATATATATACAGTATATATATACCGGGTATATATAATTATATATATATATATATATATATATACTGTATATATACCGGTATACTGTATTTATAAATAAATAAATCCAAAATCTTTTTATCTACAACACTGAAGGAAATAGATATAAAGTTCCCGGAATCCGAAGTCGAAGTGGCGTCAAACTGGGAGGGGAAGGGAAGGGAGAGATGGGGGGGGGGGGATTTTCTTTCTCCCCTGGTTCTGTCCTCAATGTCTACAAGGCTGACTCAATTAGTTCCTGGCTTGTTTATGTTTCTCTCACTTTGTTTTGCCCGTTTGCTAGAAGGCGAAACTAGAGAAGAGTTTCACGGGAAATAGACTTGATAGTTATACATACACCACTTTATATATATATACAGTATATATATATAAATAATAAGAACACAATGAAACACACGAGATACGATCTATTTAGAGCATTAGTGATCTACAAAGTAAACAAGCCGAACCAACCAATGACACCTGCATACACTTCAAAGGAACAGCTGACCTAGGAGACATAAGGCTCCACTAATAAGATGCTGCCCAAACAGTGACCCATTCAGTACCGGTGACGGCCTTTCCATTATATTCTGACAACTATTACATGATTTTATTCAGCTTAGGAATGGCGTCTATCCCTGAGAAGAATATACAGACTAGCCCACTTAAGGGGAGGTTTCTAGTTTGTTTTCTACTCCTCCAGCAATCTCAAGATTTCACCCCCTTGACCCTCTTTCAAGATAAATTTGTACATTTTTCGGTAGAAAAATTTCCCGGCTGAAAGCCGGTTCCTCTTATATAACAGGCTCGCTATCGCTCGCCAGGATAAAATAGACACCTAAATGGCACGAAAGGTCTTCAAATTGACAGAAATGGGTCGAAACTTCTTAAAAATCGTCAAAATAATGGGGCGAACGTCTTAAAATCTCAAAAACAATGTGGGGCTAAACATGAGGGAGAAAGGGATCCAGAAAACAATCCCTCAAGTGGAAATCTACCCTTAATCCTTTTAGCTACTATAACAACCTTCCTAAGCCTCATAGAATCGCCTTGTTGTAACTGAAATCCAATAACTAACACGTCGCCGGTACAGTCGAAGGCGGTAAATTCTTCCTTATTCATACTTGTTTTCACCCACCCACCAATTCATTTACAAATATTAACCCAACTAACGAAATCAATGAAGGTTAATGAATACATGTGGTTCTCCAAGGACTCGAACCTAGGATACTCGCACCAAAATTCCGCACACTATAAGCATTACGCTATCAAGACAGACAAAGGAATAATGAGGCGAAGAGAAAATATAGGAAAAAAGTTAGGAAAATAAAGCTGTTTACAGATATATTAAGGGGAGGTTTTTAGTTAGTTCCCTAGACCTCCATCAAGCTTAACATTATACACCCCCTAGACCCCCTTTCAAGATAAATTTGTAATTTTTTCGGTAGAAAAATGTCCCGGCCAAAGGCCGGTTCCTCTTAAATTACAGGCTCGCTATCGCTCGCCAGGAAAAAATCGACACCTAAATGGCACGGTCTTAAAATTGACAGAAATGGGGCGAAAGTTCTTAAAATCGCCAAACTAATGGGGCGAACGTCTTATAATATCAAAAGCAATGGGACTAACCATGAGGGAGAAAGGGGTCAAGAAAAAAATCCCTCAAGTGGAAATCTCCCCTTAAGGAGGATGTCAACTAAGATAAACAAATAAGTAAATAACCAAAACACAAGTATCGACAATAACTCCAAAAACGCGAGGAAGGCTACCAAAACCAAAGTACACTCCCTTAACCCTTTCACGCATTTATGACGCAGAGGTTGCCAGATTAGCAATAAGAAATAGAGTTCTCTCACTCTTATAATTACCTCTCCAAAATTAGCTTTCTGCTCACAGCTAATTCAAAGACAACTGCAGAGGTTGAAGTAACTAAACTAAAGGTTTCTAAATACCCCTGATGGTAACAAAGGCTTTAAAGTATCCCCAATAGGCTCAACACAGCTAACTCAAAGACAACTGCAGAGGTTGAAGTAACTAAACTAAAGGTTTCTAAATACCCCTGATGGTAACAAAGGCTTTAAAGTATCCCCAATAGGCTCAACATCGCGTCATATGTCGGAGAGGGTTAAGGGGGTAGGGTTATTTTTTGGTTTATTCATCAATACATTTATTGATTTTATAATTTCCTCGCTAGACCTCCATGAAGCTTGAAAAAACACCCCCTAGACCCACCTTCCAAGATAAATGTATACATTTTTCGGTAGCTCCTCCTAGAAATGCATGCTCGCTATCGCACGCCAGGGAAAATTGTATAGCTAAATAGGACGAAAGATGTTGATATTGATAAAGGAGTTGGACGAAAGGTCTTAAAATCGACTAACTAATGGGGCGAACGTTATATAATCCTAAAACTAATGGGGCTAAACATGAGGGAGAAGGGGATCCAGGAAAACACAAGTTCCTCCCCCTTAAGGGGAGATATCCACTTGAGGGATTTTTTTCTTGACCCCTTTCTCCCTCATGTTTAGCCCCATTGCTTTTCTAATTTTAAGACGTTCGCCTCAACATTTTGACGATTTTAAGAACTTTCGACCCATTTCTGTCAATTTTAAGACCTTTCGTGCCATTTAGGTGTCGATTTTATCCTGGCGAGCGATAGCGAGCCTGTAATATAAGAGGAACCGGCTTTGAGCCGGGACATTTTTCTACCGAAAAATGTACAAATTTATCTTGAAAGAGGGTCAAGGGGGTGAAATTTTAAGATTGCTGGAGGAGTAGAAAACAAACTAAAAACCTCCCCTTAACTGGTTCGGAAATATTACATAAACACAGAAGATATGAATGACACACAGAAACGGTAATAAGAACAGGAATAGGAAAACCAAAAAAATATTATATATAATTTATATACTGTATATAATTATATATTATTAAATCAGTTCGTGCGTCTGTTTGTCTGTCTGTGTGTTCTTATGAGGCGGCCACAGTTTTGGACCTGGGGAGCTGAAACTTTGCATGTGGGTGTCAATTGACCTGGGTCAGGTCATAGAGGGGGCGAGGCCACGATCGGAGGTTGTTTCGAGGCCGAAATTGTAAACAAAAATGAAAAAATTGCATATTTATTTATTTATATATATATATATATATATATATATATATATATATATATATGGTGTTAGTCAGGTTTATGTATCCTTTTGTTGGTTTGTACTATTTATCACAAATGTAATATTTAAAACAATTATGTTTGCAGACGATACAACACTTTATGCCAGTCACAGCAATTTAAATACTCTAGTGCAATCAGTGAATAATGAACTAAATAATGTCTATTGTTGGATGACCGCAAATAAGCTAACCTTAAATATCACCAAAACAAAATATATTATTCATCACAGAAAAAAGAAGGTTCCTCCAAATGTAGATTCCATTAAAATAGGAAATTCAATGTTAATAGAAGAGCAAAATATAAAATTTCTTGGTGTTGTAGTGGATAGGCAATTGACTTGGCAGTCACATATACAAACATTAACAAACAAGATAAATAAACAATGTGGTATATTATATCTAACTCGTAACTGCTTTCCTTCGGAAGTACTTAAACAACTTTACTACTCCTTGGTGTACCCTTAGTTTTCATACTGTCACACAGTTTGGGCAACCGCAGGTAAAACTAAGATAGAGAGAGTCAAACTACCGCAAAAGAAAATTATTAGGACAATCACTTTCAAAAGAAAATATGATCACACAAATGAATTATTTAAATCTCTAAGGCTTTTAAAATGGGAAGACATAAACATATATTGCACTGCTATCTTTGTTTATAAAGCCATTCATAATTACAATCCCATAAATATATTTAATTTTTGTTTAAATGAAAGATATACCTTAAGAAACACAAGATATTTAAAAATTCCATCATTGACATCAAATCAATCTCAAAAATTGATTCATTATCATGGTGTAAAGGTCTGGAATGCACTGCCTCGGCATATTCTGGATAAACCCTCCCCGTCTAGTTTTAAGATGTCCCTCAAATAATTTTTATTGAGTAAATATTAAAACATCCGTCAAATTGGAAGTTACTTTTGTGCTGAGTATGTTTATGTAGTGTAAGTTTATGTGTGCGAATTGAAAGAGTATATATTATATGTATGTACAAATGTAAATTAATTCGGGTTAAATCAAGGTGCCTTAAAGAGAGTTTTCTCTCATAAGGCTTAGCCAGTTGACTTCCATGTATTTAAATTCTGAACTTATTGTATATCTGAAGGCTAAATACATATATTTGAATTTGAATTTGAATTTGGTTTGGGAAGTTTTATGTTTCCGCCGCCATAAAGACGGGCAAGCTTTTTCTATGGTGATGTTTTCGGCTTGTCTTCTGTGTTGTTCAAGGAGTTGTTCGAGGGCTGTGTTGATTTCGGCATTGAGGTGATCTGGAGGGGTTTCGTCTTCCCAAATCCGTAGAAGAGCATCTCGTTCTTTACGAAGGTTGTTGGCGAGCTCTCGTTTTTCAATTATTTCGTCCTTCACCAGTTCTTCACGAAACTGGAGGGTGCTGGTGCGATGCCTGGCATTCTCGTGAAGTTTTATGTTAGTAAAGCCAGGTAATAAATTTTCTTTAATACATACGAGGTTGAAAGAAATGGCAATTTCTGCTTTGGAAATTTTATTATTCAAGGTTTCCAGGTCTCTGATGAGTTTTCGCTGGGTGGCAGGAAGTAGATGAATGAGGTTAGCAAAATTCATGTTGGTACAGGGTTACATTAATGTACATGATGATACAGGATATACGACGCGTTTCACTGGACAACCAGCATTATCAAGTAAGGATGGAATGATAAGAAAGGTAAACAGGAAGGGTATATATAGAGGGTGGAGGATCAGAGGAGGCGAAAATCAGGGGGCAAAAGTCTGCTATTGGTGGAGGGGTATTCTAGGAGTGTTAAAGAGAGATCCGCGTCACGCAGGCGCACTGGATGCGGGAAGGTGGTGGTCGGTAGACGGGGTCGAAGCTGATTGGCTGCGTGGCCTAAGTTGCGTAGTACGTGTGGCGACGGCAGAAGACGAAGCTGAAAGAGGTAGCGCGGGGGGCTGCGTCAAGGGCACCGGGGGGCGAGGGGGGGGGGGGGGGGCGTTAGGTCCTGTAGGGTAGTGCCTTTTGGCAGAAGGAAGGATCTGAAGGTCCAGAGTTTGGTTGTAGATTTTAGGATGTAAGGCTTGGATATATAACGCTTCGAGTATTGGTAATATCCTTGAGTCACTTTCTTTATCGAGTATGGTGGTGTGTTTCTCTAACTCGTTGCGTGTGAGGTGGGGGTGGTTAGGGGTGAGATAGTGGTCTTTGATGGCTCCAGCCTGAAGGTGACGAGTTAACCGACGTGAAAGACGAGTCTGCGTCATGCCAATATAGGAATGAGGTCCACAGTCCTCATAATTACAGGTATGTTGGTAAATGACGTGATCGTCGGTCATCGGGCTCTTTATCTTGGTGGAAGCTGGTTTGTTGCGGAGAACGAGGTTGGAGGTCTTGGGGGATTTGTAATAAATTATTAATTTGATTTTGTTTTCCGGTTGGTTTGGTGGACATGCTTGGAGATTATTTCTTTTAAGACGGCCTCGTCATTTTTGTGTTCAGAGGACATAAAATTGCGGTAGAAGATCTTGATTTCATTGGGGGGTCAATGTTGGGAGGGCTTAGGGTGTACCATTTTTCAAGATGGTGGTTGATGGTGCTGGAGACGTCGGAGTTGGAGTATCCGTTATTCACTAAAACTTGGGATAATCTTTCTAGTTCCTGGTGGGTGTCGGCCCAGGTAGAACAGTGCGTGAGGGCTTTCCTTACATAAGCGGAGATGGAGGATAGAAGAAAACGGCGGGGGCATTCACTATCGCCGTAGAGGCATTGTCCTGTGTTAGTATATATATATATATATATATATATATATATATATATATATATATATATATATATATATATATATATATATATATATAAAATGATGAAGGTATACAAAAGCTCTAAAAACAACAATAAAACATACATATTCTAAAACGAGTACAGAACATGTGTTACGTCAATAGAAATAGAAAGCTCGACATGGGGAGAATGGGGTACTGTAATAAAACCGTAAGAGCATCAAAGTGTTCCCGGGTTCAGAAATGTATTAAGGGGAGATCTCCACTTAAGGGATTTTTTTCTTGACCCCTTTCTCCCTCATGTTTAGCCCCATTGCTTTCGATATTATAAAACGTTTGCCCCATTAGTTTAGCGATTTTAAGAACTTTCAACCCATATTAAGACCTTTCGTGCCATTCAGGTGTCAATTTTATCCTGGCGAGCGATAGCGAGCCTGTAATTTAAGAGGAACCGGCCTTCGGCCGGGATATTTTTCTACCGAAAAATTTACAAATATATCTTGAAAGGGACTCAAGGGGGTGTAATTTTAAGATTGATGGAGGTCTAGGGAACAAACTAAATACCTCCCCTTAACCCTTTGAGTACCAGCAACGTGTGTCATCTTATATTCTAGCTATATTTAGACGATACTATGCAGCTTAGGAAGGATCGGTGGTAGTTAAAAGGGTTGGTCGAGATAGTTTGAGGCCATATTTTTGCTAGAGGTCCTTCCTAATCTGAATACGATCAGATTACGATCTGAATAGGTTTCGTTAAAAAAACCTGGGTGTGTAAGTAAAATACTGTCTCCATATGGAGCAGGTACTTCATGTGACAAACCAGTGAGTAAAATAGAAATAATCAGTCAAGATAGTGCGGATATAGTGATGTGTAATAGTAGTATCGATAACACTACACATGTAACTGATAGTAAAGATGAGAATACTGATAGAGTAGAATTTCCGTCTAGAGCTAGTAGTTCAACAGGAAATAATAAGTTAGCTAAACACAATAGAAAATTAGTTGCAAATAAAAGTAATAGGTTGAGGGTATATTATACAAATTGTAGGAGTTTATGTAACAAAATGAACGAACTTAGAGCACTCGTTAGCACAGAAAATATAGACATAATAGCGCTAACTGAAACGTGGATTAATACAGAATCTAGGCATTTTTTAGCAGAATTTGATATTCCAGGATATAGTTTGTTTAAATATGACCGAACAAGTAGGAGGGGCGGGGGTATAGCAGTGTTTGTCAGGAGTACATTAAAAAGCTGTATTAAATCAGGTATTAGACTAAATAATGATAATGAAAGTGTTTGGGTAGAGGTTAACGAAGGTAGTGAGACCATAGTTATTGGAGTTATATATAGACCGCCTAATATGAGTAAAAATGGCGGAAAATCGTTATGGGAGGAAATTAAAATAGCATCAAGGTTTAGCAATGTGTGCATTATGGGGGATTTTAATTTTCCGAACATTGATTGGCAGCACCAAATAGGCGACTCCGATTCAGTAGAGTTTATAGAGGTAGTACAAGATAGTTTTTTATTTCAATTCATAGATACGCCGACTAGAGGTATTAATATTCTTGATTTAGTTTTCAGTAACAATGAACATATGATAAATAATGTAGAGATTGGTGACCACCTAGGAAATAGCGATCATAAATCTATTTATTTTAATATACAATGGACAGGGAATGCTAAAGAGAATACGACTCTTATCCCAGATTTCAGAAAAGCCGATTATGGTGGGCTAAGAAGAGACTTAAGGGTGGACCCTATTGTTAAGCGATTAAGTCAGGATATGCCAGAGTTAAACTTGCCACCTACAGATAACCAGTTTATTGCTTCACTCCACAATGCTCAAAATAAATATATCCCTAAAAGAAGATTTAGATCGACGCAGAACCAACCAAAATGGATGACTAATAAGCTAATAGATCTTATAGGAAAAAAGAAAGGAATATATCGAAAAATAAAGAAAGGTGACAATCATTTACGTATATACTATCAGACTCTATCAAGACAGGTCAAAAAGGAAATCAGGAAAGCAAAAAGAAATTATGAAATAAGGATAGCCAGCGACTCAAAAAATAACCCTAAAGCTTTTTACCAACTATATAAATCTAAAGTTAGAGATGTAATAGGCCCCCTAAAAACTTCAATAGGAGAAATAACAGAAAATGATTTAGAAATGTGCAGTACATTAAATAGTCAGTTTCTTTCCGTTTTCACTAATGAAAATTTGGCACAGATTCCAGAAGTCAATATGGTATATAGTGATAGTATAGAAAATATGTTAAGTACAGTTAGTATAAGTAGAAATGATGTGCTTAAGGAAATTGACAGACTGAAACCTCAAAAATCGCCTGGTCCTGACGAGGTATATGCTAGAGTATTAAAAGAATGCAGAGATGAGTTAAGTAGTCCATTAGCATTTATATTTAACAAGTCATTAGAAACAGGTTTAGTTCCAGAAGCTTGGAAGCTTGCAAATGTAGTTCCGATCTTCAAAAAAGGTGATAAATCGATAGCATCCAATTACCGTCCCATTAGTCTCACATCAATCATAGGAAAGTTGCTAGAGTCTATTATTGCTAGGAAAATTAGAAGCCACTTAGTAAAATTTAACTTAATAAATTCTTCTCAGCATGGATTCACTCAGGGACGTTCGTGCCTTACTAATTTGCTTAGCTTTTTCTCAGAGGTATATGAAGCAGTAGATAGTGACAAGTCATATGATATTGATTTCAGTAAAGCTTTCGACAGAGTCCCTCATGAGAGATTGATGAGAAAGGTTGAGGCACATGGAATAGGAGGGTCGTTGTTGGGATGGATTAGGTCATGGCTAATTGGTAGGAAACAGAGAGTCAGCATAAATGGTACCAAGTCAGAGTGGGGAGCAGTCAAAAGTGGTGTCCCCCAGGGATCGGTATTAGGTCCCCTGTTGTTTCTTATATACATAAATGACCTAGATTTAGGTATAACTAGTAGGATAAGTAAATTCGCAGACGATACTAAAATGGGGAGATCAATTGATTCAGATAGCGATATAGAGTGCCTCCAAAGGGATCTAGATACCTTACATGAATGGTCAGTAAATTGGCAGATGAAGTTTAACATTGACAAATGCAAGGTATTAAAGATAGGGAAGATGCAAACAAATGTTAAATATAAACTAGCTAATTTAGAATTAGAAAATTCAGACTGCGAGAAAGATCTAGGTGTGTTTGTTAGCAATGATTTGAAGCCTAGAAAACAGTGTATAAGCGTTCGTAATAAGGCAAACAGGATTCTCGGGTTCATCTCTAGGAGTGTGAGTAACAGAACTGCTGATGTTATCTTAAAACTTTACTTGTCATTAGTGAGACCCCATATGGATTATGCTGTCCAATTTTGGTGTCCTTATTACAGAATGGACATAGATTCATTGGAGAGAATTCAGCGTAGAATGACAAAAATGATCCATAATATTAGAAATTTTCCGTATGAAGAAAGGTTGAAGAAATTAGGTTTACATTCGTTAGAGAGACGCAGAGTTAGAGGGGATATGATAGAGGTGTTCAAGTGGGTTAGTGGGATTAACAAAGGGGACATGACAAATGTACTAAAGCTCAGTGATAGCGAAAGAACTCGTACCAATGGTTTCAAATTAGATAAATTTCGTTTCAGAAAAGATATAGGCAAATATTGGTTTGGTAACAGAGTTGTAGATGGGTGGAATAGGCTACCAAGTGATATAGTGGGATCAAGAACGATAGGGAGCTTTAAGAAAAAATTGGATAAGCATATGGACGAGAAGGGTTGGGTGTGAAGGGGGATCAGCCGGGTTGGGCCAATCAGCGCTCTGCAGACCCCCGTAATCCTGCGTTAATCTCTAACCGGTTTGGTAAGATGATCCTCAGGGTATTAGAGTGTTGAGCCTATAATTGGGCTTTGTAATTGGGGTTGTGTGGGACAGGGATCTGCCTTGCTTAGGCCAATCGGCTTTCTGCAGACTCCCATTTTCTTATGTTCTTTTCTTATGTTCTTATGTCTAATAGCTGCCACAATATAGAGCAAAGGACGTCACCGGTACTGTAGGGGTTAATGTTGGGGGAAAAAAAAAAAAAAAAAAAATGAAAGAGGCACAGAGAGAAAGTAACTAAGATAAAGTAACTAAGAAATCCTCCCACGTATTTTAAAACAACACCGCGATCAAGGTGGCCAACCAAGCCTTATAACACCAATATATACGGTAACGCCGTACAATACATAGCGAGCACCGAACATTAAGTAGTACGTGTGACCTCAACGGATAACAAGAGATAGACAACGAGAGTGGGATGGTTAAGGGGAGGTTTTTAGTTTGGTCCCTAGATATCCATCAAGCTTAAGATTACACCCCCTTGAGCCCCTTTCAAGATGAATGTGTAAATTTTTCGGTAGAAAAATGTTCCGGCTGAAAGCCGGTACCCCTTAAATTACAGGCTCGCTATCGCTCGCCAGGATAAAATTGACACCTAAATGGCACGAAAGGTCTTAAATTTGACAGAAATGGGTCGAAAGTTCTTTAAATCGTCAAAATAATGGGGCGAACGTCTTAAAATTAGAAAAGTAATGGGGCTAAACATGAGGGAGAAAGGAGTAACAAAAAATCTCTCAAGTGGAAATCTCCCCTTACAATAAATAAAAAGGCGCTCCCCAAACATCAAAGTCAGAAAGGCATACATGTTGAACAAACGATAGAGGCGGAGTGAAAGTGACTATTTGAAATCCACCAAAATATTTAAAAAAGAACACATCGATCAATAAGGCCAACAAATATAAAACACGTACATTCCAAAGCGAGCGCCGAAGAAAATGAGTGCGACATCAACAGAAAACGAGAAACGCATACATTCCAAAGCGAGCGCCGAAGTAAATGAGTGCGACATCAACAGAAAACGAGAAACACATACATTCCCAAGCAAGCGCCGAAGAAAATGAGTGCGACATCGACAGAAAACGAGAAACACATACATTCCAAAGGGCACGCCGAAGAAAATGAGTGCGACATCAACAGAAAACGAGAAACACATACATTCCAAAGGGCACGCCGAAGAAAATGAGTGCGACATCAACAGAAAACGAGAAACACATACATTCCAAAGCGCGCGCCGAAGAAAATGAGTGCGACATCAATGGAAAACGAGAGCCAGACAAGGAGGGTTGGAAGGGGTACTATAATAAAACCCCAAGACGTACGCTCCCTCCCCCCAAACATCAAAGTCTTCCGTGGGATCAATACTTGGCGATTGTCAGTTCTGGTTATCGCCCGGGGCCAGCGGAGGGGGGGGGGGGGGGAATCGGGACACCGTTAACCCCTTCTGCACCGGCGACGTATCTTTAAGGGGACATGGGCCGGTTTTCTGGACCACTTTCTTTTCCATTAGTTTTCAGATTTTAAGATGTTTGCCCCATTAGTTAGTCGATTGTAAGACCTTTCGTCCCATTTCTTCGTCAATATTTAGACCTTTGGTGCTATTTAGGTGTCGATTGTTTCCCTGGCGAACGATAGTGAGCCTGTAATGTTGGAAGAACCGGCCTTCGGCCGGGAAATTTTTCTACCGAAAAATTTACAAATTAATCTAGAAGGGGGATCTAATGGATGTTTTTATTTAATTTGATGGAGGTCTAGGGAGAAAACTAGAAAAATAATGAATACATGCAAAAATCGCCCAAAAAGTGAACCATCTCTCTTTAACTTTATGCTTGCTACTATTAGACGATTGTATTCACTTTATACAGGGCCTCCAGCAACTAACTGTCTTGATAGCGACGTAATGCAGAAGTGCGCGGAATTTCGGTGTGAGTATTATAGGTTCGAGTCCTTGGAGTGCCACATGTATCTTTGATTTAAATAAAGGGGGATGGTTCATTTTTTGGGCGATTTTTGCATGTATTCATTATTTTTTCTAGTTTCCTCCCTAGACCTCCATCAAATTTAAAAAACAACATCCATTAGATCCCCCGTGTAGAATAATCTGTAAATTTTTCGGTGGAAAAATTTCCCGGCCGAAGGCCGGTTCTTCCAACATTACAGGCTCACTATCGTTCGCCAGGAAAAAAATCGACACCTAAATAGCACGAAAGGCCTAAACATTGACGAAGAAATAGGGCAAAATGTGTTAAAATCGCCAAACTAATGGGCCGAACGTCTCGAAACTAATGGTGCTAAACACGAGGGGAAAAAGGGACCAGAAAAACGGTCTGCCTCCACTTAATCCTGACTTATTATACATTCAAAGAAGTCTTACTTCCTAATTGCCACTTAGTTAATTATACACCCATTCAAACTGCGGTATAAATGTATTACCAGAAATAAAGTGCGGTCTTTATTATTTTTTTTTTTTTTTTTTTTTTTTCATCAAAGGATACCAAATTGATTTGTGAAAGAAAACAGATGGACATTGGAGTACCACGTACATGTATTCATTGATTTCAGTAGTTAGGTTCATTTGTAAAGTAATTGGTTGATTGGTGAAAACAAATATCAATTTAACTATAACCGAATCAAATAATCAAATGTACACCAATAAATAAACAAATAAAAAGACAGTAAAATGTGACAGTTGTGGCTTCTATAGTCAATAATCGCTGTCTGTAGGCGAGAAATCATGACTTCTAACCTCTGTAACTCAAAAACGACTAGAGCAATCGCGCTAACATTACTACCATTTGGGAAGAGTCAGTCAAGGAATAGATGTGCAAAGTTACAGCCCATTTGCTCCAGCCCTTTTTGAGTTACAGAGGATAGAAGTCATGCTTGTTGGCCTACTTACAGCCAATAGACTATAGTCCCCCAAAGTAGAAGATATTGTAGTGGTCGGGGGTTAGCCTACCTGTAATTAAGGGGAGACAGACCATTTTTCTGGACCCCCTTCTCCCTATTGTTTAGCCCCACTAGTTTTGAGATTTTAAGACGTTCGCCCCATTAGTTTGGCGTTTTTCAGACCTTTAGTCCCATTTCTTTACCAATATTAAGACCTTTCATTCCATTTAGGTGTAAAAAAAAATCCTGGCGAGCGATAGCGAGCCTGTATTTTAAGAGGAATCGGCCTTTGGCCGGGACATTTTTCTACCGAAAAATGTACAAATGTATATCGAAGGAGGATCTTGGGGGTGTTTTTTTAAGCTTGATAGAGGTTTAGAGAGCAAACTAAACCCCTTCCTTAAACCATTGAGCCGAACCAGTAATTCATGCTGCACAATACCGTCTGGGTCCCCTTAATTAAGTCATAGGTTGGAGAGGTGTGAGACAGACACATGTAGTTTACAGTCGGCCTATGAGTACCCAGGAAAGCCAGGTCGGCCTATGAGTACCCAGGAAAGCCAGGTACCAACATGGCATAATATATGAAACGTGGACAGGAGAGATCAGGAAGCGAAACAGACATATATAAAAAAAAAAAAAAAAAAAAAAAAAAATACACGGGGTTAACCCATTTCGTCCTTTTCATTAGGTTCTGGCAACTATTGGACGATTTTATTCAGCTTAGGAAGGACCTCTAGCCATAATAAGGCTTCAAAATATCTCGACCAACCCTTTTAACTACCACAGATCCTTCCTAAGCTGCATAATATCGTCTAAATATAGCTAGAATAAAACAACACACGTCGCTGGTACTCAAAGGGTTAAGGGGAGGGAGACCATTTTTTTATTTGTGTTTTTGGTCTATTAATTCATATATTCCTTAGTTTTCTCGCTAGACCTTAATCAAGCTTAGAAAAACACCCCCGAGACCCCCGTTCAAGATAAATTTGTACATTTTTCGGTAGAAAAATGACCCGGCCGAAGGCTGGTTCCTCTTGAAATTTCAGGCTCGCTATCGCTCGCCAGGAAATAATAGATACCTAAATGGTACGAAAGGTTTAAAATTGACAACGAAATGGGGCGAAAGGCATTAAAATCGCCAAACTAATAGGCCAAAAGTCTTATAATCTAAAAAAAAAATAGGGCTAAACATGAGGGAGAAGGAGGTCCACAAAAACGGTCTGCCTCCCCTTAAGGGGAGGTTTCTAGTTTGTTTCCTACTCCTCCAGCAATCTTAAAATGTCACCCCATGACCCCCTTTCAAGATAAATTTGTACATTTTTCGGTTGAAAAGTGTTCCGGCCAAAGGCCGATTACTCTTAAATTACAGGCTCGCTATCGCTCGCCAGGATAAAATCGACACTTAAATGGCACGAAAGGTCTTAAAATTGACAGAATGGGGCGGAAATTCTTAAAAATCACCAAACTAATGGGGCAAACGTCTTAAAATCTCAAAAGCAATGGGGCTAGACATGAGGGAGAAAGGGGTCAAGAAAATAATCCCTCCAGTGGAAACCTCCCCTTAAGAGTAGATGAGAAGTGGACACGTTGATTTGAGATTGCATGAGGACACATTTTAGTGGCACGAAAGATCAAGAGGGCAAAACTGATTTCCATTATACAATTAGGTGGTATAGGAGCTAAGCTTTCTTAACACTTATACTGCGGGCATATTCGGGCATATTTGGGCTATTTAGGGCATATTCAGACACTCCTGAATGATTAATCAAGCATCTGCATTAAATGAACTGTATTCTGCTGAAAACTAGGCGAAAATAGCTTCAAAATGAGACCAGAACGGGCTTCGTAGGTGGCGGGGTTCACCCGCAGAGGTGCCATAGACATACGGGAAAACCGCTAATTATTAGCTGTCGCTCGCTCGGCAACACTGTTGTGAGACACCCGCGCGAGACATAGTCTCCCTCAGTGAGCGACTCGCTGCTCTGAGGGTCGGAGGTGGGTCCCTCACGCTCCCGCACACTGACACTCGATTTCTACGGCTTTCACAAGCTTTTAAAGCCTGGAAATTGATGTAAATTGCCAGGACATTCCAGAACGTCACCCACAGTTAATGGGTTAAGGGGGGTCCCCGGCTTTTTTTTTGTATCTTTCTCTCCTTTTCTCTCTTTCTCTGACTTGTATCCACTTGGCCCCATTCAGACAACTGTTTTAATACGTTTATCCCCATCTAGGTGTCGATTTCTTCCTGGCGAGCGATAGCGAGCCAGCATTGTATGGAGAAATCCGGCTTCAACGGAGAAATTTTTCTATCGAAAAATTTACAAATTTAGCTCGCTGTCAAAACAAAAATATAAATATTGACACCTGGATAGGGGTAAACTTCATAAAACAGTAGGCTGAATGCGGCCGAACGTCTTATAATCTCATAACTAGTGGGGCTTAAAACATTAGGGAGAAGGGGGTCCAAAAAAACGGTCTGCCTCCCCTGAACTCTTCCATCGCTCCTCGGCTACACACTGTGACCACTAGAGTCTGACCTATTATATATACTGCAGATCCCCGCCCTACAGTTTAAGGAGAGATATCCACTGGAGGGATTTTTTTCTTGACCCCTTTCTCCCTCATGCTTAGCCCCATTGTTTTTTTTCTAATTTTAAGACGTTTGCCCCATTATTTTGACGATTTTAAGGACTTTCAACCCATTTCTGTCAATTTTAAGACCTTTAACACCTTAATTTAGGTGTCGATTTTATCCTGGCGAGCGATAGCGAGCCTGTTATTTAAGAGGAACCGGCTTTCAGCCGGGGACATTTTTCTACCGAAAAATGTACAAATTTATCTTGAAAGGGAGTCAAGGAGGTGTAATTTCAAGCTTGATGGAAGTCTGAGAAACACACTGAAAACCTCCCCTTAAGGGGAGGAAGACCGTTTTTCTGGACCCCCTTCTCCCTAATGTTTTTAGCCCCACTAGTTTTGAAATTATAAGACGTTCGGCCCATTAGTTTGGCGATGTTAACAAGTTGAGATCTAAAAAACAAATATTACAATATATTTATTATACTGTATATTTATATATATAGTCCTATAGGCCTATCTATTTTGTTTTCAAACAAAATAGAGGATAAAGCCAAGACAAAGTAAAGACGCGAATTATAGAGATAGGACATAACAGGATAAACAATGGCAATGAACAGAGAATAGATTACACGAGAAGCAACCACACGAATAAAGGAGGGAAGTGAGAAGACACAGGACAAGAAAGGTCAGAGATGAATAACAGAGAGGAGAATAAACAATGGCAATGAACAGAGAATACATTACACGAGAAGCAACGACACGAATAAGAGAGGGAAGTGAGAAGACACAGGACAAGAAAGGTCAGAGATGAATAACGGAGAGGAGAATAAACAATGGCAATGCACAGAGAATACATTACACGAGAAGCAACAACACAAATACAGGAGGGAAGTGAGAAGACACAGGACAAGAAAGGTCAGAGATGAATAACAGAGGAGAATAAACAATGGCAATGAACAGAGAATACATTACACGAGAAGCAACGACACGAATAAGAGAGGGAACACAGAAATTAATAGAAGAAAGGAAGTGAGAAGACACAAGACAAGGATTAAGGGGGTTCACCTGTTTTTGTTCTGTCCTTTTCTATCTTTCTCTGGCTTGTATCCATTTGGCCCCATTCAGCCTACTGTTTTTAGACGTTTATCCCCATCCAGGTGTCAATTTTCTACTGGTGAGCGGTAGCGAGCCAGCATATTTATTATTTTTGTTTGCCAGCAGGCTAAATTTGTACATTTTTTGATAGAAAAATTTCTCCGGCGAAGCCGGATTTCTTCATATAATGCTGGCTCGCTTTCGCTCGCCAGGAAGAAATCGACACCTAGATGGGGATAAACGTCTTAAGATAGTTGGCTGAATGGGGCCGAATGGATACAAGCCAGAGAAAGAGAGAAAAGGACAGAAATAACAAAAAGCAGGTCACCCCCCTTAAGGTCACAGGTGAATAACAGAGAGGAGAGGAACTGATAAAGAAGAGAGGCAGAGAGGAATTGATAAAGAAGAGAGGCAGAGAGGAATTGATAAAGAAGAGAGGCAGAGAGGAATTGATAAAGAAGAGAGGCAGAGAGGAACTGATAAAGAAGAGAGGCAGAGAGGAACTGATAAAGAAGAGAGGGAGAGAGGAATTGATAAAGAAGAGAGGCAGAGAGGAATTGATAAAGAAGAGAGGGAGAGAGGAATTGATAAAGGAGAGGGAGAGAGGAATTGATAAAGAAGAGAGGCAGAGAGGAATTGATAAAGAAGAGAGGCAGAGAGGAATTGATAAAGAAGAGAGGCAGAGAGGAATTGATAAAGAAGAGAGGCAGAGAGGAATTGATAAAGAAGAGAGGCAGAGAGGAATTGATAAAGAAGAGAGGGAGAGGAATTGATAAAGGAGAGGGAGAGAGGAATTGATAAAGAAGAGAGAGAGGGAGAGAGGAGTACAAAGGAGTACAAAGGAGTACAAAGGAAATCAAGCAACAACAGATCTAGTGACCCTTCTAGGTTGCTTGTCCTCCAAAACACTGAGGATCAAGTGTCCAAACAGTGGTTTAGAGTGGGTAAGGGAACATTGGAAAGGGAACTACTGCCCTGCCACTAACGTGGCAGGACTAGGAAGTTAGTAGGGGACATATGGGTTAGTAACTGAGGGGAGGATAAGTTATTCATTTACAAACGCAGTCAGTCGCGGGTTTGATGCGAGATATTTGTCTAGGCGGAATTTAAATGAATCAACGGTGCTGCAGTCTATAACGTCTCGGGGAAGCCCATTCCACAAGTTGACAACTCGATTGAAGAAGAAATTCTTAGATTCGTGCGAGTTAAAAGATTTACCAATAATTTTGCAACCGTTTCCCCGCGTGTAATTAGATTGGTCGATAGTGAAGTACTTACTACAGTTCATATTGTCGATGCCTTTGATGATTTTGAACACTTGAATTAAGTCGCCTCTTAATCTGCGCTGGGTTAAAGGAAATAGATTTAATTCTCTAAGACGCTCTTCGTATGGTTTGTTCTTTAGGCTAGGTATCATTTTGGTAACTCTACGTTGAACTCGTTCTAGCTTGTTTATATCTTTTTGGTAATAAGGGCACCAGGATTGAACGCAGTATTCCAGAAGAGGGCGGACTAAGGAATTGTAAAGGGTTAGGATAACTTCTTTGGATTTATGCTCAAATGACCTGCCTATAAAGCCAATTATTTTGTTTGCCTTCTTAACAACTTCTGAACATTGTTGACTCGGTTTTAGGTTACTCGATATTGTTACTCCCAGATCAGTTTCTCTGTTTACATTCTTAAGCTGAGTGCCATTCATCGAATAGTTTGCTTTCTCATTTAGGTATCCGACATGTAGTACTTTACATTTATCCGCATTGAAACTCATTTGCCAAATTTGGGCCCAACATGACAATTTATCTAGATTGTGTTGCATATCGTCAACTTGTTCTTTTGAGAGTACGCTATTTGCAATTTTTGTATCGTCAGCAAATTTTGAGATTGTGCAGGTGAGACCCTCATCTATGTCGTTGATGTAAATTAGAAAGAGAATTGGTCCTAGTACCGATCCTTGGGGTACCCCGCTACTTACATTGGTCCATTTAGATGCCTTACCGTTTATGACTACCCTTTGCTTTCTGTTGCTGAGCCAATTTTCTATCCATTTCAACACACCGTCTTGTATTCCATGCGCTTTTAGTTTTAGCAGTAAACGTTTGTGGGGAACTTTGTCAAAGGCCTTTTGAAAATCAAGGTATATAATATCTACAGCTTTACTCTCATCGTAGAGGTTGAGGATATCGTGGAAGAAGTCTAAGAGGTTTGTTAAACAGGAACGTTTTTTACGAAAGCCGTGTTGAGTATCTTTAAGTATGTTATTTTCCTCCAAGGAATTGATAAAGAAGAGAGGGAGAGAGGAATTGATAAAGAAGAGAGGCAGAGAGGAATTGATAAAGAAGAGAGGGAGAGAGGAATTGATAAAGAAGAGAGGCAGAGAGGAATTGATAAAGGAGAGGGAGAGAGGAATTGATAAAGAAGAGAGGGAGAGAGGAATTGATAAAGAAGAGAGGGAGAGAGGAATTGATAAAGAAGAGAGGCAGAGAGGAATTGATAAAGAAGAGAGGGAGAGAGGAATTGATAAAGAAGAGAGGCAGAGAGGAATTGATAAAGAAGAGAGGCAGAGAGGAATTGATAAAGAAGAGAGGGAGAGAGGAATTGATAAAGAAGAGAGGCAGAGAGGAATTGATAAAGAAGAGAGGCAGAGAGGAATTGATAGAGAAGAGAGGGAGAGAGGAATTGATAAAGAAGAGAGGGAGAGAGGAATTGATAAAGAAGAGAGGGAGAGAGGAATTGATAAAGAAAAGAGGCAGAGAGGAACTGATAAAGAAGAGAGGGAGAGAGGAATTGATAAAGAAGAGAGGCAGAGAGGAATTGATAAAGAAGAGAGGCAGAGAGGAATTGATAAAGAAGAGAGGCAGAGAGGAATTGATAAAGCAAGTGATAAGAAGGGAAATAAACCCGAAATTACGAGATATGATGAGAAGAAACACGACACCAAATGAGTAAATCTGAATAGGCGAAAATAAGTAGGAGAAACGAAGAAAAAAAGCAAGGAAGACCATCAGGAAGAAAGTAAAAGGTAAGTAACACACCGTTCTTAAGGGGAGGTTTTTAGTTTGGTCCCTAGATATCCTTCAAGCTTAAGATTACACCCCCTTGAGCCCCTTTCAAGATAAATTTGTACATTTTTTGGTAGAAAAATGTCCCGGCTAAAAGCCGGTTCCTCTTAAATTACAGGCTCGCTATCGCTCGCCAGGATAAAACCGACACCTAAATTGCACGAAAGGTCTTAAAATTGACGGAAATCGAGCGAAAGTTCTTAAAATCGCCAAACTAATGGGGCGACTGTCTTAAAATCTCAAAAGCAATGGGGCTAAACATGAGGGAGAAAGGGGTCCAGAAAAAAATCCCTCAAGTCGATATCTCCCCTTAACATTAATCATCAATTACAAACCCCAATTGATGCACTTGAATAAACTATAAATGACAGCATACGGTAAGCAGAAATGTATGGCAGATTTATATAATACGACGAGGCCGGGTAAGGTAGAGCAAAACTGAATAGAAAATTAGAGAGAGAGATAGAGAGAGAACAAAAAGGAGAGAGAGAAAGAAAAAAGGAGAGAGAGAAAGAAAAAAGGAGAGAAAGAAAAAAGGAGAAAGAAAAAAGGAGAGAAAGAAAAAAGGAGAAAGAAAAAAGGAGAGAGAAAGAAAAAAGGAGAGAGAGAAAGAAAAAAGGAGAGAGAGAAAGAAAAAAGGAGAGAGAAAGAAAAAAGGAGAGAGAAAGAAAAAAGGAGAGAGAAAAAAAAAAAAGGAGAGAGAGAAAGAGAGAGAGAGAGACCTTGGAGCTCCACAATACAGGGCAAGAACAATAAGGTGGTGAAGGAGTTTTGGACGGCATACGATGATTGTTTACAGAGACAACGGGTGGTGGTGGAGGGGAGGAGGGATAAAAAAAGGAGGAGGAGGAGGAGTAGGGGGGTATGGGGAGGGGGGGTAAAGGAAAGAGGAGGAGGAGAGGGGGTATGGGGGGGGGGGGGTAAAGGAAAGAGGAGGAGGAGAGGGGGTATGGGAGGGGGGGGTAAAGGAAAGAGGAGGAGAAGAGGGGGTATGGGGAGGGGGGTAAAGGAAAGAGGAGGAGGAGAGGGGGTATGGGGAGGGGGGGTAAAGGAAAGAGGAGGAGGAGAGGGGGTATGGGGAGGGGGGGTAAAGGAAAGAGGAGGAGGAGAGGGGGTATGGGGAGGGGGGTAAAGGAAAGAGGAGGAGGAGAGGGGGTATGGGGAGGGGGGTAAAGGAAAGAGGAGGAGGAGAGGGGGTATGGGGGAGGGGGGGTAAAGGAAAGAGGAGGAGAAGAGGGGGTATGGGGAGGGGGGGTAAAGGAAAGAGGAGGAGGAGGAGAGGGGGTATGGGGAGGGGGGGGTAAGGAAAGAGGAGGAGGAGAGGGGGGTATGGGGAGGGGGGGTAAAGGAAAGAGGAGGAGGAGAGGGGGTATGGGGAGGGGGGGTAAAGGAAAGAGGAGGAGGAGAGGGGGTATGGGGAGGGGGTAAAGGAAAGAGGAGGAGGAGAGGGGTATGGGGAGGGGGGGGGTAAAGGAAAGAGGAGGAGGAGAGGGGGTATGGGGAGGGGGGGTAAAGGAAAGGGGAGGAGGAGGGGGGGGGTGGGGAGGGGTGGTAAAGGAAAGAGGAGGAGGAGAGGGGGTATGGGGAGGGGGGTAAAGGAAAGAGGAGGAGGAGAGGGGGTATGGGGAGGGGGGGTAAAGGAAAGAGGAGGAGGAGAGGGGGTATGGGGAGGGAGGGTAAAGGAAAGAGGAGGAGGAGAGGGGGTATGGGGAGGGAGGGTTAAAGGAAAGAGGAGGAGGAGAGGGGGTATGGGGAGGGAGGGTAAAGGAAAGAGGAGGAGAAGAGGGGGTATGGGGGGGAGGGTAAAGGAAAGAGGAGGAGAAGAGGGGGTATGGGGAGGGGGGGATAACAGGAGGAGGGGGAAGGGATAACAGAAGGAGGAGGAGGGAGGTATGGGGAAGAGGTAAGGGGGAGGGGGAAGGGATGAAAGAAGGAGAAGGGGGTATCGGGAGGAGGGAGGGATAAACGAAGGAGGAGGAGAGGGGATATAGGGAGGGGGAAGGGAGAGGAGGAGGAAGGTAAGGATAGGAGAGGGGCTGGGGGATGAAAGAAGAAGGGGAAGAAGAGGAGGAACCGGAGACAAGGAGTACAAAGGAGTACAAAGGGAATCAAGCAACAACAGGTCTAGTGACCCTTCTAGGCTGCTTGTCCTCCAAAACACTGAGGATCAAGTGTCCAAACAGTGGTTTAGAGTGGGTAAGGGAACATTGGAAAGGGAACTACTCCCCTAGAACTAATGTCCGTGGCAGGATTAGGAAGTTAGTAGGGGACAGATGGGTTAGTAACTGAGGGGGGGATAAAATAAAGTTATTCATTTACAACGCAGTCAGTCGCGGCTTTGATGCGAGATATTTGTCGAAGCGGAGTTTAAATGAATCAACGGTGCTGCAGTCTATAACGTCTCGGGGAAGCCCATTCCACAAGTTGACAACTCGATTGAAGAAGAAATTCTTAGATTCGTGTGAGTTAAAAGATTTACCAATAATTTTGCAACCGTTTCCCCGCGTGTAATTAGATTGGTCGATAGTGAAGTACTTACTACAGTTCATATTGTCGATGCCTTTGATGATTTTGAACACTTGAATTAAGTCACCTCTTAATCTGCGCTGGGTTAAAGTAAATAGATTAAATTCTCTAAGACGCTCTTCGTATGGTTTGTTCTTTAGGCTAGGTATCATTTTGGTAACTCTACGTTGAACTCGTTCTTATCCCCCTTGGAGGGGGATAAGGAAGGGAATGAGGATTGAGAGGGGAGGGTAGGGAAGAGAGAGGACAGTGGTATAAGGAGCAGAAAAGGTTAAGAAGCTGGCGAGGAAGCTGATAAGGTATGAGGATGTTTAGTTAGTTAAAATAGGACTTCAGAGGCTATCAACCCTATTGGATTATTAAGCCAGCACACTGTAAGTCAAGAAAAACGTCAGGACTGGAGCCTCTCTGCGAAAACTCCAGTTCCTTGATGAGCATGGATAAAAGATATATACAGTATATATATTATAAAAAATGACTGAGGTAGTAAATGTAAGAACAAAAATAAACATGACTGGAAGAGGTCTGGATTCCTATGGGTGGAGAGAGAGAGAGAGAGAGAGAGAGAGAGAGAGAGAGAGAGAGAGAGAGAGAGAGAGAGAGAGAGACAGAGAGAGAGACAGAGAGAGAGAGAACAGTACTGAGAGTTAACCTTTTCCGTACAGGCGACCGTCTTTTTAAATCTATTCTGGCTACGGTACTATTAATGATTGTATTTAGTTTAAACAGGGCTTCCAGCAATTAACAAGCTTCGAACTATCTCACCTAACCATTTATACTGCCATAAATCCTTCTGGAACTGCACACAAACGTCTAAATATAACTAAAATAAACTGACAAAGACGCCACCGGTACATAAAGGGTTAATCAACAGTCGTAGCAGCGATGTACAGTCTTAAACAGGAATTTCCGGACAATGTTTCGAGACCCATTTTATTTATGATACACTGGCCACCTATTTTGATCAACTGTTTGAGCCATCATCATTAAGGGGAGATCTCCACTTGAGGGATTTTTTTCTTGACCCCTTTCACCCTCATGTTTAGCCCCATTGCTTTTGATATCATAAAACGTTTGCCCCATTAGTTTAGCGATTTAAAAAACTTTCACCCCATATTAAGACCTTTCGTGCAATTCAGGTGTCGATTTTTACCTGGCGAGCGATAGCGAGCCTGTAATTTAAGAGGAACCGGCCTTCGGCCGGGACATTTTTCTACCGAAAATTGTACAAATTTATCTTGAAAGGGACTCAAGGGGGTGTAATTTTAAGCTTGATGGAGGTCTAGGGAACATACTAAATACCTC
Source organism: Paralithodes platypus (assembly GCA_032716605.1). Taxonomy (NCBI): domain Eukaryota; kingdom Metazoa; phylum Arthropoda; class Malacostraca; order Decapoda; family Lithodidae; genus Paralithodes; species Paralithodes platypus. The sequence goes on along the minus strand of CM064490.1, from coordinate 6,797,344 downwards.
CCCTTAAGGAGACAGTGGTTATTTGTTTGGGTCTATTTCTTTATATACCAATTTATGTTTAAGTTTCTTCGCTAGACCTTCAAGGTCAAATGAAACACACTCCCTAAACCCGCCTTCAAGATAAATTTGTAAATTCTTGCGACAGAAAAATGTCCCGGCCGAAGACCGGTTTCTCTTAAAATGACAGGCTCGCTATCGATCGCCAGGAAAACATCGATGTCTAAATGGAACGAAAGGTCTTTATATTGATATAGAAATGTCAGATCTTCCTAAACTATAGGAAATCGTCTAATGATAGCCGGAATAAACTGTCAAAATACGTCACGATCTTCATACTGGTATAATTATAATCTAGTATATAATCTGGTATATAATCTAGTATATAATCTGGTATATAATCTAGTATATAATCTGGTATATAATCTGGTATATAATCTAGTATATAATCTAGTATATAATCTGGTATATAATCTGGTATATAATCTGGTATATAATCTAGTATATAATCTAGTATATAATCTAGTATATAATCTGGTATATAATCTGGTATATAATCTGGTATATAATCTAGTATATAATCTAGTATATAATCTGGTATATAATCTAGTATATAATCTAGTATATAATCTGGTATATAATCTAGTATATAATCTGGTATATAATCTGGTATATAATCTGGTATATAATCTAGTATATAATCTGGTATATAATCTAGTATATAATCTGGTATATAATCTAGTATATAATCTGGTATATAATCTGGTATATAATCTGGTATATAATCTAGTATATAATCTAGTATATAATCTGGTATATAATCTAGTATATAATCTGGTATATAATCTAGTATATAATCTGGTATATAATCTAGTATATAATCTAGTATATAATCTGGTATATAATCTGGTATATAATCTAGTATATAATCTAGTATATAATCTGGTATATAATCTGGTATATAATCTAGTATATAATCTGGTATATAATCTAGTATATAATCTGGTATATAATCTAGTATATAATCTAGTATATAATCTGGTATATAATCTGGTATATATCTAGTATATAATCTGGTATATAATCTAGTATATAATCTGGTATATAATCTAGTATATAATCTAGTATATAATCTAGTATATAATCTGGTATATAATCTAGTATATAATCTGGTATATAATCTAGTATATAATCTAGTATATAATCTAGTATATAATCTAGTATATAATCTGGTATATAATCTAGTATATAATCTGGTATATAATCTAGTATATAATCTGGTATATAATCTAGTATATAATCTAGTATATAATCTGGTATATAATCTGGTATATAATCTAGTATATAATCTGGTATATAATCTAGTATATAATCTGGTATATAATCTAGTATATAATCTAGTATATAATCTAGTATATAATCTGGTATATAATCTAGTATATAATCTGGTATATAATCTAGTATATAATCTAGTATATAATCTAGTATATAATCTAGTATATAATCTAGTATATAATCTGGTATATAATCTAGTATATAATCTGGTATATAATCTAGTATATAATCTAGTATATAATCTAGTATATAATCTGGTATATAATCTAGTATATAATCTGGTATATAATCTGGTATATAATCTAGTATATAATCTTAACCAAGTTATTCGGATGTTGTTGATGATAGAATGAAGGTTACTTACTAAGATTCGCATTATTGTATTTGTAGTTTTACAGAAAGTTTGCAAACATATAACAAACGCACAGACCTACAAAAGTACTAAACAGTACCAATTTGTGCAAATTTACCAATAATATAATAGCTAGGGCCGGCCTTGATTTATAATTTACCAATAATATAATAGCTAGGGCCGGCCTTGATTTATAATTTACCAATAATATAATAGCTAGGGCCGGCCTTGATTTATAAATTACCAATAATATAATAGCTAGGGCCGGCCTTGATTTATAATTTACCAATAATATAATAGCTAGGGCCGGCCTTGATTTATAATTTACCAATAATATAATAGCTAGGGCCGGCCTTGATTTATAATTTACCAATAATATCATAGCTAGGGCCGGCCTTGATTTATAATTTACCAATAATATCATAGCTAGGGCCGGCCTTGATTTATAATTTACCAATAATATCATAGCTAGGGCCGGCCTTGATTTATAATTTACCAATAATATAATAGCTAGGGCCGGCCTTGATTTATAATTTACCAATAATATTATAGCTAGGACCGGCCTTGATTTATAATTTACCAATAATATTATAGCTAGGACCGGCCTTGATTTATAATTTACCAATAATATAATAGCTAGGGCCGGCCTTGATTTATAATTTACCAATAATATCATAGCTAGGGCCGGCCTTGATTTATAATTTACCAATAATATAATAGCTAGGGCCGGCCTTGATTTGAATCTATGAATTATTATGTTACCTCCACCAACCGACTTTATTCCTAAACTCAATGAAATCAACAAATACATGTGGCAGTCCAGTGATTCGAACCTAGGATGCTCACACCAAGATTCAGCGCATTTATCCAAGAAAGGAGCGCTAGATGGCAAGAAGACAATTTCGGTCTTTCTACCAATAGTTTCCTTTAACCCTTTCACGCACGTGTGGACGCAGGGGTTGCAGATTAGCAATCATAAATAGAGTTATCTCAATCTTATAATTATTTCCCCAAAATTAGTTTTCTCCACAGCTAGCTCAAAGACAACTGCAGAGGTTAAAGTAAATAAACTAAAGGTTTATAAACACCCCTGATGGTTACAAAGGCTTTAAAGTATCCCAGAATAGACTCCAATCGCCTTCTGTGCGTAACAGGGGTAAACCTCCATTGTGGTCTAGCAAACAAAGCTTCTGCCTGCTTTTTTTGATCTTTCTCTCCCATTCTGGCTTGTATCCATTCGGCCCCATTCAGCCAACTGTTTTAAGACGTTTATCCCCATCCAGGTGTCGATTTTTTCCTGGCGAGCGATAGCGAGCCAGCATTGTATGGAGAAATCTGGCTTTGCCGGAGACATTTTTCTATTGAAAAATTTACAAATTTAGCTTGCTGTCAAAACAAATATATAGATATATGCTGGTTCGCTACCGCTCGCCAGGAAAATACTGACACCTAGATGGGGGTAAACGTCTTCAAACAGTAGGCTGAATGGGGCCGAATGGATGCAAGCCAAACAGAGAGGGAGATAAAGATAAAAAAGCAGGTGACCCCCCTTAAGGTAAAGACCTCCTTTCCCCTGATTGGGTTAATACGATCGCCCCTAATCTTTTCGTGTGAAGCCAGAACCTTATCAAGAGGGAATTTGATAGCAGCCTCGATTCATCATGTATATCAGGTATAATCTAATCAATTAATTTCACTCCCAACACTAAATACCTCAATCAAATATTGCTTCATGGACATGTAGGAGAAAGTGGGGGCCGGGACAACAAGAGGGGAGTGTGGGTGAGAGATGTGGGTGAGAAGTGTGGGTGAGAAGTGTGGGCGAGAGGTGTGGGTGAGAGGTGTGGGCGAGATATGTGGGTGAGAGTTGTGGGTGAGAGGTGTGGGTGAGAGTTGTGGGTGAGAGGTGTGGATGAGAAGTGTGGGTGAGAGGTGTGGGCGAGAGGTGTGGGTGAGAAGTGTGGGTGAGAGGTGTGGGCGAGAGATGTGGGTGAGAGATGTGGGTGAGAGGTGTGGGTGAGAGGTGTGGGTGAGATCAATATTAAATCTATACACATATTTATTGGGTTCCATTCTAGCATAAAGTGAAAGTACTAACACAATTTCTTCAAATCTAGTAAGTTGGTCGGAAGTTATTTTGAAAGGGAGACACCGAAATACACAAGTACCGATTTCAAAAGGTAACTAGACATGTATATTTCAAAAGAATGTATATATAAAGCCTTACTGTATAATTCACCCTTTATTACAAAGGGCAAAGGTCTCCACCGCTTCAGGATCATCCAATCGGTTTGAAAATATGCATATGAAATCTCCGGATAACCAGGAAATAGTACACCTAGTGTTGAAAGTGTTCGAGGGGGAGGTGGGAAAGACGAGTTGTTCTCCAGTGTTACCCAAAATTATTGGGCCTATTAGGGTACCACATTAAAAACCCCGGTATGATAATGAGAGGCAAGAGATTAGGAAGACGTTTTAATATAATGCAAGATTATTATGAGACACTGTGGGAGAGAGTGAGAGAGAGTTTGTAGTTAGAGGACAAGGACCATCATGTTAAACTTAAAATATTCGTTCAGGAGATATTGTGCGAAAACAAATAACCTCCGACTCAAACACGCTTACGACACCGTGGAAGGTATTTTTTTTAGGTTAAGGGAGCCCACCTCGCTTTTTTTCTCTTTCTCTCCCTCTCTCTTTGGCTTGTATCCATTCGGCCCCATTCAGCCTACTGTTTTAAAACGTTTATCCCCATCCAGGTGTTGATTTCTTCCTGGCAAGCGATAGTGAGCCAGCATTGTATGCAGAAATCCGGCTTCGCTGGACATTTTTCTATCGAAAAATGTACAAATTTAGCTTGTTGTCAAAAACATTTGTAAAAAAATCGTCACCTGGATGGGGATAAACGTCTTAAAACAGGAGGCTGAATGGGGCCAAAAGGATACCACCCAGAGAGAGAACAATAAAACGAGGTGGGCCCCCTTAATATAGGGTTATACCTGGCAACAAACAACGATAGGCAACATAGTCGAATTACTACTTATTATAAACATATGTATTTGGGTTGCAACATTGATAACAAATGTTACTGTTATTTGGACTTTTACTAAAACTCAAATGATGCTTACACAAAATTTGAATGATTCATGACTATTCAAAGTCTGAACATTTTTAACTTTAGTATTTCTTATAATTTGCTTGCATTAAAGTAAATTGTTTACTAATTTAGGATGTTGCATTGTATTTGACCACTATTGTTTGCATGCAAATTTGTAACATAACTCCAACAAAATCTCTGGTTGGCATATATAGTGGATATAAATGTTATGCCACAACATGGGCAAGCTTCCCCTGTTACCCAGACACCTGCCGGAGTGCAACAGGGCCCCCCTACCCCTGCCTTCATGCCATGACCTACTCCCCCGGCACCAAGAGCTCCGGCACCGGCCTACGTGACACCACTACCTGCTGACACGCAACAGGGACCACCTGCATGCCCCTTCACAACATGGGCCACCCATTCCCTTGGGGCCCCAAAGTGCTAGAGTCACCCCCTCCCAAAATAGGCCAGTTTTCTACTCTAGAGAACAGGTTCAAAATAACATAGCTACCCCTAGAAAAAGAGCTGCGCACCCCGGTCACAACTGATCTCCACCCCCCCCCCCCCCCCTCCCCACCCCCCTTACTATGTGTTGACCGGCCCTAGTAGACCTGCAGTTCACCCTGTCATTCATCGACCAGGAGTATTGACCTATCTCCTAATATCTAATAGCTTGATAGATATTACTGCAATTTAGAGACGCTTTTACTTATCCGAGATCTGGCTTTCAGATCCCCTATAACGTAACACTAATTAATATCAGTTGCCATTCAAAACCCTCACACGCTACCAAAAATGTAATAATTCACCGATAGGTATATTATTACACGTATGTCCAACCACCAAGTCCTCAAACCGCTGCCTTACCTATATGTGAAATCTCTGCCATACTTACATATGACATTAAACTCAAGCTAGCTATTCCCTTACACATTGAGCCTCATTAGGATTTCATTAATTATCATTGCATCTCTTAGTGTACCGTGCGTGCTTGTTATATGTCCTAGTCTGATGTATTATGTTATCGTGTTGTTTGTATTTTAATGCTACTTAGGTATTGTTCTCTGAGGACCAGTGTAAATATTTATGTTCACTATGCCCATACTTAATGAATAAACTTGTATACTCATGTATTCTCTAACACTTCTCCCTCTGTAGCACGGAACCCCGTAACACACAAGTGCGGTATATGTCCATCGTTACGTTGGGCAGGTATCACAGTATATCAAGTTAACTTCAAAACATACGGTACCGGTACTGTATATCATGAACAATTGGACGTGAGCACATTTAACATGCAAATCCTTAGTGTGAAAGAAAGCTACATATATTATTATTGTTCAATAACTTCTGGTAATAACTACCTAAATCATTCAATAACGTGGGTCGAATGTACGGATACCCACATGACAATGCCATAGCTCTTCTATTACTGAAATCACAAAGAAGGGTAGACTATCCCATTCGTTCAGGGCGGTCCAACTAGCGCGTGCTATCGATAGCAATATTAACCATACAAACATTGGGTCAAGGTTGAGTTTATACTATAATGGAGGTACCTTGATAATTATGCCTTATATATATATACAACCTTTATGACCCATACATCATTCCTATATTATGTCATTACCGGTGCAAATTATTATTTACCCAAAATCCAACAATGTTAAAATATACCCCCCAAAACCAACATTTTGTTATTAACCTAACCTGGGGGCTGCCGCCCCCAGACCCCCACTGGTCTTAACATTGATTTAGTAAATTACAAAATACTAAAAATACGGTGGCAAAGGGGAAACATAAATCTCCACCGATTCCAGATGGCCACCATGTTTGTTTCCATCCTTATCTAACCCACAAAGTCTAATTAAAAATAACTTAATTTGCACAGGTAACAAGATATATATGAATGAGGCAAGAGTCATAAAGATTGTATAAATGCAATTATCGTGGTATATCCATTATAGTACTAACTCAACCTTGTCCGAAAATAGTAGATAGATTATAAAATTTTGCATGAGAATGTATGATAATGATTTAGAAAAGACTCACCGTCTTATTGTGAATAATTGATTAGGGACAATGGTCTATGGAATCCTTATACTGTAGGCTACTCATGTATAATCCACTGTGGGAGAATAATTTTGATCACATTCATAATATCCGATGATATTAATAAAAATAGCGCAGTCCCATCACCCTCAGAGATCCCTTGGATGTCCTCGCTGTTTACAAACGTCTTTATTATGGAGTATCGATATTTACCCCCTGCTGGCAACATAGATACTGAATTCAATAAGTCTTTGTCCCCCTTCAACCCATCTTGTATCCCACGTTGGAATTATAACTAAAACCATAAAAACACTAATTTCTCAAAATCTGGAGGAAAAAAAACCCATGAAAGATAAGGATGCGAGCTTTTACCCTATAATCACCGAATGTACGATAGTTTAAGGACATACTGACACCACCTGTATTAATCTAATTCAATTATTTTTAGTGAAATTTTTAAAATAATGTTTGCATACTAATTGGAACAACACATACAAATATTTGGCGACTCTACGTATAAAAACAATGTATATTTACCTTGTTATTCCTGTATGTATCCTTCGGGGCCTGTGGGAATAGAAAAAGTGAACAATTAATTATGATTGATAGTCTGATGGTTTTTCATAAGATATTATACTGATATGGTATACTTAATGGTAGATATGTATTCAAGCAGTGATAAAGCTTGAAACACTAGTCTGCAACAAATCTAAGTTAAAAATTGCCGACCTTATGCTAAGCTTGGCATGATAGGGAATCTAAGTTAAAAATTGCCGACCTCATTCTAAGCTTGGTATGAAAGCATAACCATACTCGAAGTCACGGAGAAAATAAATTCCCGTTTGGCAACCGTCTTCCAACCTGTTCGGTTTAGTGCATTCTTGAAGTGAATAGCTAATTGATATACAATGATGCTAAAACAACAGACTTCAGTGTAAAACAGTAAAATAAATTGTATTTACCTTTTTTCAAAACACAGACATAAATGAAACATAAGTATTAGCAGTCAGCTGATGAAATACATAGTTGTAGCCGAGCGTATGGAACGAAACTGACGGAGTAAGGGGAGGAAAGAGGAGGATGTTAGATAATATATCATATATCTCCCATATAAAGCATTGTTATTATGTCACATGTGTATAGGTTTACAGTACAAGGCACATGTGAACATTAAGCACCCTGAACGTAGGTATAAAGGAACATTATTGTAGAGAATATACGAAAATAATGTCAAGGGAGGGAAAGTGGAGGGATAGTTCAGTGCATTTATTTTACTGATGAAAGAATTTTTGGCGAGTCGAAGAACAGATTTGACTTGATTCCTGGCAGAAACATAGGAAGAATGAGATTCTTGAGTTTGAAGGCGACGGTACCGTTTGAATGCTTCCTCCTTGTTGCGGAAAGTAGTATAACAAGTATGAGTAAACCAAGATTTCTTTGTGTTAGACTGAGAGAAAGAAAATGGAATGCATGCTTCCATGCCCGAGAAAATTATCTCGATAATGCGTTCAGCACTCTCCAAGGGCCACGGAAGCAGAAGTCAGTCTATGGGAAATTAAGGAAGTATTGCCAAAGAGCCTCCCAGTCGGTAGCGCCAAAGTGCCACAAGCGCCGCCGGCTGAGAGGATCAAGTGGCCGTACTGGAGAGAAAGGACAGGTGACCGAGATAAGATTATGGTCGGAGGAGCCCAAAGGGGAGACAAGATTTATAGTATAAGCAGAAGGGTTAGAGGTTAGAAATAAGTTAAGAATGTTGGGCCGATCTCCGAAGCGATCCAGGATACGGTGGAGTTGCTGGACTAACTGCTCTAGGTCATTTAGGATAGAAAAGATGTAGGCTTGTTCACCAGGTTGGTCAGTGGAAACAGAGGAGAGCCATTGGCAGTGGTGAATGTTGAAATCTGTAAAAGGAGAGATGGATAGAATGTGTTCCACTCTAGAAGTTAGCCAAAGAATGTTGGATAGTCAGTAGAATTAGGGGATAGATAAATAGTGCAGAAATATTTAGTTTGTGAGTGACGAGAAAGCTTTAGCCAGAGAGTTGAGAATTCAGAAAAATCAAAGTTGGGAATGCGAGAGAAAGCAAGATTGTTGCGCACATAGACGCAACATCCACCTTTGGCTTGAAACTGAGGAAAGGAGATAGTAGGAGGATAGAAAAAAGGGTTTGCTGTCAGTATCCCAGACAACTAGGTTTCGGTGAGAAAGAGAAGATCAGTGTTGGCAGAGAGGTGGTGTTCCACAGAGTGAAAGTTAGAGGACAGGCCATGAATGTTGCAGAAATTAATAGTAAGAGTACAAGGTAGTGGTCCAGAGCATTTTGGCGAGTCACTGTCAGGGGTAGACCAATGGGGGCATTTCTTGCCTCCCCCCCCCCCCCATCTGGGGACACCGAGGTGGGTCGTGGATTAATCATCTTTAAAAAAAATGGTAGTGTAGCATGTAAAGTGCTTGTAGCATAATGTAGGTGTTTTGGAGGGCAGGCTGGGGTTGCCGTCAATATTGATGAGGCACAGAAAGGATCAGCTAGGGAGGCGAGATGATGAAACAGGAGTTCCAGCTGTCCTTATCAACAACCTAGCACTCCCCGGGAGTACCACCCTGTTCAGCTCTTCCTAGCAATTCTGGAGGTGGAATTTCCAGTCCCAACCTGAGCCGCAAAGTGACGGGCGTTGGGGTCGCCACATCCCTACGCAATGTATGTACTGAATCATATATTTAATTATGTCTTTGGTTTTCGAGGTCTAGGAGAGTTTCTATCCATAGTGGTTTGATTATGACTATTATATACCATGTTAAAGTATTTGGTTTGCTCCTGATTCGATCCATAATACACAAATTAAGCGGTTTCATTTATATTATCATAAGATTTCAAAATGCTAAATTATTTAAACAAAGGATTAATATGATCAAAGTATTCAGCACCTGCAATTACTCTTTTAATTTATTTCTGGAGCAGAACTAAGGGTTGCAAGGAGGAAACTAAGAAATCCAGGACCATAAGTTAGATAGTAAGTGATGAAGGAAAGAAGCGAGGAAGGAATGAAGTAAGGAGGAAGCAGTCCAGCGAGTTGGTGTGAGATGCGACCACTTAGCACTAGAGGATCAGCACTGGTTCTTGGTTGGTGCTGTGTACGTGTGTGTGTGTGTGTATGTGTGTATGCCTATGAAGTTGGTGTGACTATGTAATTGGTGTAAGATGCGACCACTTAGCACTAGAGGATCAGCACTGATTCTTGGTGGGTACTGTGTGTGCGTGTGTGTGTGTGTATGTGTGTATGCCTATGTAGTTGGTGTGACTATGTAATTGGTGTAAGGTGCGACCACTTAGCACTAGAGGATCAGCACTGGTTCTTGGTTGGTGGTGCTGCTGTGTGTGTGTGTGTGTGTGTGTGTGTGTCTGTGTTTGTGTGTGTGTGTGTGTGTCTGTGTGTGTGTGTGTGTGTGTGTGTGTGTGTGTGTGTCTGTGTTTGTGTGTGTGTGTGTGTGACTATGTAATTGGTGTAAGATGCGACCACTTAGCACTAGAGGATCAGCACTGATTCTTGGTGGGTACTGTGTGTGCGTGTGTGTATGTGTGTATGCCTATGTAGTTGGTGTGACTATGTAATTGGTGTAAGATGCGACCACTTAGCACTAGAGGATCAGCACTGGTTCTTGGTTGGTGGTGCTGCTGTGTGTGTGTGTGTGTGTGTGTGTGTGTGTGTGTGTGTGTGTGTGTGTGTGTGTGTGTGTGACTATGTAGTTGGTGTGAGATGCGACCACTTAGCACTAGAGGATCAGCACCGATTCTTGGTTGGTGCTGCTGCTGTGCTGTGTGTGTGTGTGTGTGTGTGTGTGTGTGACTATGTAGTTGGTGTAAGATGCGACCACTTAGCACTAGAGGATCAGCACTGATTCTTGGTTGGTGCTGCTGCTGTGCTGTGTGTGTGTGTGTGTGTGTGTGTGTGTGTGTGTGTGTGTGTGTGTGTGTGTGTGTGTGACTATGTAGTTGGTGTAAGATGCGACCACTTAGCACTAGAGGATCAGCACTGATTCTTGGTTGGTGCTGCTGCTGTGCTGTGTGTGTGTGTGTGTGTGTGTGTGTGTGTGTGTGTGTGTGTGTGTGTGTGTGTGTGACTATGTAGTTGGTGTAAGATGCGACCACTTAGCACTAGAGGATCAGCACTGATTCTTGGTTGGTGCTGCTGCTGTGCTGTGTGTGTGTGTGTGTGTGTGTGTGTGTGTGTGTGTGTGTGTGTGTGTGTGTGTGTGTGTGTGTACAAAAGTAACCTTGCAACAACAGATATATTGACCCTTACGAGGCTTCTTGTAACTAAAAACCTAGCCTATGTGATGAAGAAAACGATAGCACCGTAAAGAGTGGTGCCATTCGCTCGTAAACTTAGATATTCGGGGGATAAGTGAATTTATGTAATGGATTTTTTTTAAAGTTTGAACAATACTACAATCAATGACACTATTCGGTAAACCATTATACCAAGTTTACCATTCATACTTTTATGTTTTCACACGACTTAATTATTTCTTTGCCTAGGAATACTTCTTGTTCCTTAACGGGGGTCACCGGATATTTTTATCTTTCTCTCCTTTTCTCTCTTTCCCTGGCTTGTATCCATTCGGTCCCATTCAGCCAACTGTTTTAAGACGTTTATCCCCATCCAGGTGTCGATTACTTCCTGGCGAGCGATAGCGAGCCAGCATTGTATGGAGAAATCCGGCTTCGCCGGAGACATTTTTCTATCGAAAAATGTACAAATTTAGCTTGCTGACAAAACAAAATATATATATACTGGGGAAAATATTGACACATGGAGGGGGGGTAAACGTCTTAAAACAGTAGGCTGAATGGGGCCGAATGGATACACGCCAAAGAGAGAGAGAGAGATAGAAAGAGAAAAGAAGCGAGGTGGGCTCCCTTAATACTACATATATATATACATTCTCGCCAGTTTATCGATGCCTTTTGATAACATTGCCACCAAAATTGTCCACAGTATTCCAGATGGGGGTAAGCCAAATAATTATATAACATTATAATTATTATGTTTATTCCACCAACCAACTTCACCTCTAAACTCAATTAAGGGGAGGTTTTTAGTTTGGTATCTAGATATCCATCAAGCTTAAGATTACACTCCCTTGAGCCCCTTTCAAGATAAATTTGTACATTTTTCGGTAGAAAAATGTCCCGGCTGAAAGCCGGTTCCTCTTAAATTACAGGCTCGCTATCGCTCGCCAGGATAAAATCGACACCTAAATTGCACGAAAGGTCTTAAAATTTACAGAAATGGGTTGAAAGTTCTTAAAATCATCAAAATAATGGGGTGAACGTCTTAAAATTAGAAAATCAATGGGGCTAAACATGAGGGAGAAAGGGGTCAAGAAAAAAGTCCCTCAAGTGGATATCTCCCCTTAATGAAATCAACAAACACATGTGGCACTCCAAGGACTCGAACCTAGGATACTCACACTTTCGGATTTTTATTCAAATGATCTTGTATGGGTTCATGTATTTATTGTTCATGTATTTATTGTTCATGTATTTATTGTTCATGTATTTATTTGTCATGTATTTATTGTTCATGTATTTATTATTCATGTATTTATTATTCATGTTCATGTATTTATTATTCATGTATAATACGTATTGTTCATGTATTTATTATTCATGTATTTATTGTTCATGTATTTATTGTTCATGTATTTATTGTTCATGTATGTATTGTTCATGTATTTATTGTTCATGTATTTATTGTTCATGTATGTATTGTTCATGTATGTATTGTTCATGTATTTATTGTTCATGTATGTATTGTTCATGTATGTATTGTTCATGTATGTATTGTTCATGTATGTATTGTTCATGTATTTATTGTTCATGTATTTATTGTTCATGTATTTATTGTTCATGTATTTATTGTTCATGTATTTATTGTTCATGTATTTATTGTTCATGTATTTATTGTTCATGTATTTATTGTTCATGTATTTATTGTTCATGTATTTATTGTTCATGTATTTATTGTTCATGTATTTATTTATATATTGTTTGACATTGTGAGTCCATTGGATGTTTAATGTGTATGCAAAGTGGTTGATAGGATAGTCTGTACATTCATTGGAGCCACTGATGATACACTTCCAATGCTTCACGTACATTAACCCCTTCTGTACCGGTGATGTACTTTTCATTCTATTCTGGCAACTATTAGACGATTTTGTGCACCTTAGGAAAGACGTCTAACCATTAAAAGGCTACAGACCATCTCAATTAATCCTTTTAGCTACCATATATCCTTCCTAAGCTTCATAAAATCGTCTAAATGTAGCTATAATGAAATAAATAAGACGTCGCCGGTACATAAGGGGTTAAAACACTTACTATGCTGCACAGATAAACTAACTGGAATTAAGAAATTTAACGTTCACCGTCTCGTTTTTATCACTGGGAATTTTTATACTGGGAAGTATACAACGAACACATTTGAGAACTGAAAATTGTGGATAAAAGGTCTCGTGTGATACCCCTTTTAGTGCGATGAATGAGGGAGCGTTCCGTATTATACACAATGAGGGAGCGTTCCGTATTATACACAATGAGGGAGCGTTCCGTATTATACACAATGAGGGAGCGTTCCGTATTATACACAATCAGGGAGCGTTCCGTATTATACACAATGAGGGAGCGTTCCGTATTATACACAATGAGGGAGCGTTCCGTATTATACACAATGAGAGAGCGTTCCGTATTATACACAATGAGGGAGCGTTCCGTATTATACACAATGAGGGAGCGTTCCGTATTATACACAATGAGGGAGCGTTCCGTATTATACACAATGAGGGAGCGTTCCGTATTATACACAATGAGGGAGCGTTCCGTATTATACACAATCAGGGAGCGTTCCGTATTATACACAATGAGGGAGCGTTCCGTATTATACACAATGAGGGAGCGTTCCGTATTATACACAATGAGGGAGCGTTCCGTATTATACACAATGAGGGAGCGTTCCGTATTATACACAATGAGGGAGCGTTCCGTATTATACACAATCAGGGAGCGTTCCGTATTATACACAATGAGGGAGCGTTCCGTATTATACACAATGAGAGAGCGTTCCGTATTATACACAATGAGGGAGCGTTCCGTATTATACACAATGAGGGAGCGTTCCGAATTATACACAATGAGGGAGCGTTCCGTATTATACACAATGAGGGAGCGTTCCGTATTACACACAATGAGGGAGCGTTCCGTATTACACACAATGAGGGAGCGTTCCGTATTATACACAATGAGGGAGCGTTCCGTATTATACACAATGAGGGAGCGTTCCGTATTATACACAATGAGGGAGCGTTCCGTATTATACACAATGAGGGAGCGTTCCGTATTATACACAATGAGGGAGCGTTCCGTATTATACACAATGAGGGAGCGTTCCGTATTATACACAATGAGGGAGCGTTCCGTATTATACACAATGAGGGAGCGTTCCGTATTATACACAATGAGAGAGCGTTCCGTATTATACACAATGAGGGAGCGTTCCGTATTATACACAATGAGGGAGCGTTCCGTATTATACACAATGAGGGAGCGTTCCGTATTATACACAATGAGGGAGCGTTCCGTATTATACACAATGAGGGAGCGTTCCGTATTATACACAATGAGGGAGCGTTCTGTATTATACACAATAAGGGAGCGTTCCGTATTATACACAATGAGGGAGCGTTCCGTATTATACACAATGAGGGAGCGTTCCGTATTATACACAATGAGGGAGCGTTCCGTATTATACACAATACGGAAACGTAGGTGTTATTTTGTTTACATTCAATACCTGTCTACTTAAGGGGAGATGGGCTGTTTTTCTAGTCCCCCTTCTTCCTCAAAAACCGAGTCAACAATGTTCAGAAGTTGTTAAGAAGGCAAACAAAATAATTGGCTTTATAGGCAGATCATTTGAGCATAAATCCAAAGACGTTATCCTAACCCTTTACAATTCCTTAGTCCGCCCTCTTCTGGAATACTGCGTTCAATGCTGGTGCCCTTATTACCAAAAAGACATAAACAAGCTAGAACGAGTTCAACGTAGAGTTACCAAAATGATACCTAGCCTAAAGAACAAACCATACGAAGAGCGTCTTAGAGAATTAAATCTATTTCCTTTAACCCAGCGCAGATTAAGAGGTGACTTAATTCAAGTGTTCAAAATCATCAAAGGCATCGACAATATGAACTGTAGTAAGTACTTCACTATCGACCAATCTAATTACACGCGGGGAAACGGTTGCAAAATTATTGGTAAATCTTTTAACTCACACAAATCTAAGAATTTCTTCTTCAATCGAGTTGTCAACTTGTGGAATGGGCTCCCCCGAGACGTTATAGACTGCAGCACCGTTGATTCATTTAAACTCCGCCTAGACAAATATCTCGCATCAAACCCGCGACTGACTGCGTTTGTAAATGAATAACTTTATTTTATCCTCCCCTCAGTTACTAACCCATATATCCCCTACTAACTTCCTAGTCCTGCCACGGACATTAGTTCCAGGGCAGTAGTTCCCTTTCCAATGTTCCCTTACCCACTCTAAACCACTGTTTGGACACTTGATCCTCAGTGTTTTGGAGGACAAGCAGCCTAGAAGGGTCACTAGATCTGTTGTTGCTTGATTTCCTTTGTACTCCTTTGTACTCCTTTATGTATAGCCCCATTAGTTTTCAGATTTTAAGATGCTCGCTCCATTACTTTGTCGATTTTAAGACTTTCGGCCCCATTTCTTTGTCAATATTAAGACCTTTCGTGCTATTTGGGTGTAGATTCAAATCAGCCAAGAGAACAAGCAGGTTTCCGAAGTGGATACTCAACAACAGATCATATGCAAGTTGTTCAAGTACAGTAATGGAAAAAAAAATAAAATAAAAAAAAAAATGAATTTCAAAAGACCTTGTGTATGGCATTAATTAACTTAAGGGAAGGTTTTTAGTTCGTTCCCTAGAATTCCATCAAGCTTAAAATTACACACCCTAGACCCCCTTTCAAGATAAATTTGTACATTTTTCAGTAGAAAAATGTCCCGGCTGAAAGCCGGTTCCTCTTATATTACAGGCTCGCTATCGCTCGCCAGGATAAAATCGACACCTAAATGGCACGAAAGGTCTTAAAATTGACAGAAATGGGGCAAAATTTCTTAAAATCACCAAACTAATGGGGCGAACGTCTTAGAATATCAAAAGCAATGGGACTAAACATGAGATAGAAAGGGATCCAGAAAAAAATCCCCCAAGTGGAAATCTCCCCTTAATAGAGTACAAAAAGGCAATTGATTCGGTCGAAATGTCTGCTGTAATGGGAGCGATTCGACAACAAGGAGTAGAAGAGAATTGTGCACAAGTTTTAGAAGACCTTTAATAACGATGGAACAGCAACAATAAAGCTCCACAAGGCAAGTGAGAAAATACCAATTAACCCTTTCAAGCTCCAATACGCGTTTCTGTTCTGTTTCTGGTTCTGGCTACGATTAGGCGATTTTATTCAGATTAGTAACGGTATATGGAAGCCAAAGGGTTGATTGAGATAGTATTTACCCTTTTAATACCCACAGATACTTCATAAGCTGCATAAAATCGTCTAATGATAGCCCAAAATAAACTGCTAAAACGCGTCAGAGCTTCAAAGGGTTAAGAAGGAGGTAAGACAGGGTGATACAATTTCACCAAAAGTGCTCACAGCGAGTTTGGAAGAAATATTTAGGAATCTTGACTGCGACAATAAGGAAAATGTGTTAACGGCGAATACCTAAGCAACCTCAGATTCGCTGATGACATACCAGTAGTTCTTTTCAGCGGCTCAGGGGAAGAGTTTCAACAAATTATGAAAGATTGGAACAGAGAAAGCCTTAACCCCTTCTGTACTGGCTTTGTCTTTTAACTTCATTCTTTCTACTATTAGATGATTTTATGAAGTTTTAAAGGGGCCTCCAGCAATTAAAAGGCTTCGAACTATCTCACTTAACCCTTTTTACCACCACAGATCCTTCTTAAACTGCTCAAAATCGTCTAAATATAGCTACAATAAAATGAAAAAGACGTTCCGGTACCGAAGGGGTTAAGGTAGGACTGAAAATTAATAGACTGAAAACCAAGATCATGTTTAATCATCTTGTGCAACTACTTCAAATATAGATAAAAGATGAAGTGATAGAAGATAAAGTGATAGAAGATAAAGTGATAGAAGCAGTCGAAGAATAAACATACCTAGGCCAGGATATAAAGGCAAACTCAGATCATTCTAGAGAAATCAAACGAAGGATAGGCATGGGATGGAATGCATTTGGTAAACAGAGCTCCATTGTGAAAAGCAAGCTACTCGCTTCATTAAAAATATAAGTATGCAAGCAATGTGTCCTCCCTGTACTAATTTATGGATCGGAAACTTACAACCAATGTGTCCTCCCTGTACTAATTTATGGATCGGAAATATAGAATATAACAAAGTGTCTAGAATGTAAACTTAGAAGTGCCCAAAGAGGAATGGAGAAGATAATGTTAAGCATAACTTTCAAATATAAGAAGAGAGCCTCTTGGATAAGAGAACAAATATAAGTATAAGATATTCTCAGTACTATAATAGAGAAAATGGTTCTAGGCAGATCATATATTTAGAAGAGATGATAACACATGGGTAACTAGAGCAACAGCATGTGAACCTAGGGATGGGGCTTGAGGAAGGGGCAGACAGAGAACTAGATGGAGGGATGAGATCCGAAAGTTTGATGGGGTGGGATGGAACAGACTAACATCTGACCGGTTGGAGTGGAAACGTTTGGGAGAGGCTTTTGTCCTGCAGCAGACTAACTCAGACTGATGATGATGATGATGACAGTCGCTATATACTTATAAGAAACTCTAATGTAGTTATGTCCTATCAGAGTGATAGGAAGTTCTGTGTTCAATAATAATATTGTATATTGTAGTGCCACTCCTTAAGGGGAGGTTTTTAGTTTGGTCCGTAGATATCCTTCAAGCTTAAGATTACACCCCCTTGAGCCCCTTTCAAGATAAATGTGTACATTTTTCGGTAGAAAAATGTCCCGGCTGAAAGCCGGTTCCTCTTAAATTACAGGCTCGCTATCGCTCGCCAGGATAAAATCGACACCTAAATGGCACGAAAGGTCTTAAAATTGACAGAAATGGGTTGAAAGTTCTTAAAATCGTCAAAAGAATGGGGCGAACGTCTTAACATTAAGAAAACAATGGGGCTAAACATGCGGGAGATAGGAGTCAAGAAAAAAATCCCTCAAGTGGATATCTCCCCTTAACTCAATAAAGATGATGTGTTATGACAGTTTATTCTGGCTACCTTTAGACGATGTTATTCAGATTAGGACTGGTATAAGAAAGTCAGAGAGATACCGTAACCGATATGGCTAATACCCTGCTAATTCCCACAGAATCTTCTTAAGCTGTAGAAACCCGTCTAATGATATCAAACATAAATTATTAAAATGCATTCCGATCCTCATAGAAAAAAAGGATGATTCGCTACGACTGTTATCCTGTGAATAAATATGATTAGTTTAAATGTAGAACGTCATGCTTGCAAGTAGGTGTAAGTGTGCAGGACACCCCCCCCCCCCCCCCACACACACACCCCACCCCCACCCCCACACCCACACACACACACACACACACACACACACCAAATTAAAGCAGATATATCTGGTTACTAAATGTGATGTTTCTTAGAAATAACAATTTCAATGAGATGATTTATTGTAAACTTGTTTTGCAAGTCAATAATTACTTGTAGTACTTTATAAATATCTGTATACAAAGATTGTTTACAATAGAAGGGTTTCAGTATGAAACAAAACCTACTATAGTATTGCGTCAGATGTGTGTTTGGGAACATTAAGAACACATTAGAACGAGCTCAAAATTATACCTAGCCTAAAGAACACACCATACGAGGAGCGTCTTAGAGAATTAAATCGATTTCCTTTAACCCAGTGCAGATTAAGAGGCGACTTAATTCATGTGTTCAAAATCATCAAAGTCATCGACAATATGAACTGTAGTAAGTACTTCACTATCGACCAATCTAATTACACGCGGGGAAACGGTTGCAAGATTATTGGTAAATCTTTTAACTCACACGAATCTAAGAATTTCTTCTTCAATCGAGTTGACAACTTTTGGAAAGGGCTTCCCCGAGACTTTATAGACTGCAGCACCGTTGATTCTTTTAAACTTCGCCTAGACACAAATCTTGCATCAAACCCGCGACTGACTGCGTTTGTAAATTAATAACTTTATTTTATTCCCCCTCAGATTGCGTATATATTACTAAGACGTTACTCTCTTTTTCCCAGATATACGGAAGATCACTTATAACTGTGTAATGTTACTAACCCATCTGTCCCCTACTAACTTCCTAATCCTTCCACGGGCATGAGTTCCAGGGCAGTAGTTCTCTTTCCAATTTTCCCTTACCCACTCTAATCCACTGTTTGGACACTTGATCCTCAGTGTTTTGGAGGACAAGCAGCCTAGAGGGATCACTAGACATGTTGTTGCTTGATTTCCTTTGTGCTCAACCCCTTTTTTCCCAGTCTTGCTTCTCTCTCTCTCTCTCTCTCTCCCTCCGGCTGGGAATATATCAACATATTTTAGCACACGTGTATTTGTGATATATATATATATATATATATATATATATATATATATATATATATATATATATATATATATATACCGATACAAATAATAACACGTGGATGCATGTATCATGAAGAAGTGTACAGCCACAATAGTGTATCTTTCTAAAAAATCCACTGTATAAAGTTATCATAAATTCAATAATAATGAAACTCCCCTGTGGTACTGTGGTGGTAAAACTCCCCTGTGGTACTGTGGTGGTAAAACTCCCCTGTGGTACTGTGGTGGTATAACATAATTATGCGTCATGGTGTGTGGCAGAAGGATCATTTCGAGGACTGACTCACGTGCCTAAAATCCTCGGGTAGCCTAATATCCTTCAATACAACGCTACTGCAACCAACCTTAAATGCCACCACTGGAGCGCTCCGTCCGTCCGTCCGCCCGTATTTCAGCGATGGTAGAAGCACTCGCGCACACAAAGTATACGAACACAAAGCATAAACACTCAACACGTCCTTCCACCCCCGCGGCGAGAGAGGGAAGGAGAGAGGGAGAGTGTGTGTGTGTGTGTGTGTGGGGGGGGGGGGGGGGGGGGGGGTTGATGAGAAGCCGAAGGTCAATAATACATCAACATTTATCACTCGACCCTCTTGCTAATTTCCATGTATCGGCTTTAAACACCACACACCACAGACTTATATTTCTCTCACCAAGTCCTCTAATACACAAAACGCCGCTTATAACCCCAATATGAGCATCAATTGAGCAGTAATTAATATTTTAAAAGAGCGTGAATGACCGTGCTAATGTCAAGATCGTGCCGTGATACTACCAAGCCAGACCACCACCATGCCTACAGGAGCCAATATCCATACATAAAACACGTGTTATGACCCGTAGTGCATCATGTGGTCCTAAGCGTCACATTAACTGCAACACCCAACCTTCCTTAACTAATTATAATTCAATAGACGGGAAATACCTTGTCTGCAGCTTGATTACGGAGAGGGAATACACTTGTTAACGCAAAATCATAAGTATATTTACCTGAATTGAATGTTTGTAAATATTATTCATAGGTATTAAGGCAAGCGCAGGTTATTATGCATCTGGCAACTAGGCTTGGGGACACATGACGTATCCTCTCCCCATCTTCTTTGTTCCTCCCCACCCTCCACTCTTCCCCCCTCCCGACTCTTTCCACTCCCCACTTTCATCCCTCTCACTCTCTCATCATTCTCTCTCGGATTCTCTCCATTTCTAACTATTCTATACATTTATTGAAGCGATTTCCAAGCCCCGGCAAAAATATTCACTTTCAACTGATATCATGTAGCCTACGCCAGATTGCCAGAGGGATCGGAGGGTGGGAGACAGCCTTAATCTTTGCTATCCTGTCCTTTCACTTTACCTTATTCTCAGGGTTACTATCTCTAATTAAGGATTAAATCCTGGCCATCTCACTGGGATCGAAATGCGTGTGTGGCCAGTGTATATTATGTAAATCTCATTTCACGATCTTCATTTCTCCTATTTCCTCCCCCTCCTTTCCTTCTTTTCTTCCTCCTTCTCCCTTCCTTTCCTCTTCCTCCTCCCGCTCCTCTTCTCTTCCTCCTCTTACGCCGCCTCCTCCACAACGCAGTCATAAAGATTATACCTAGATTGCGAAACAAATAAAAACATACGAGGAGTATCTAAAAGAACTACATTTGTTAAGCCTAACCAAACGCAGATTGAGATGTGATCTAATAGAGGTTTTCAAGATTTTTAAGGGATTCAGCAACCTAAATGTAAGTGATTACTTCACAATCAACCGATCAAACTTCACTAGAAACAATGGTTGTAAGATTATAGGAACACGATTACATTCTATTGAAGCAAAACACTTCCCACGCCAGAGCGTTAGCTGGAAGGGGTGGTGGGTGGGAAGGAGCCTACTATCCTTATTAATTTTGTACTTAGTAGTTAGTAGCTTAGCAGTGTAGATATCCAAACTGTCCCGTAAGGACCAATAGGTCTGTTTCAGTTTGTAAGTCCTTTGTATTTCTACTTTCCGTTATAGACTACTAGCAATATCATTCACATTGTATAACTGTTATCTAATGGTATGCAATCGTAATTACACATTTATATAATACATAATTATGTTTTGTTTTCTCAGTAAGGTTGTTATTAGTTAGTCTCTCCCCCTCCTACGTTAACCCCCGCCACTTGTTTCCCACCCTCCCCACCATCATTCACCCATCTCTCTTCTCCCCATCCCTTACCTCCTACCCACCCCTCATCAGTGTTACCAGATACATTATAAATACTATTAATTGTGCTGCCACCTATTGGGTTTCCTGCGCGGAACTGGCCGCAACTGTATTATGTGTTGTTGAAAATATTAGGAAAATATAACATTATTTATTTACTATACTGCTCTTTTTAGCTAGGAAATATGTGACAATTTTATTTTAAAATAAATAACAGTTATGATAGGTTAACCATATGTTTAGGGTTTAAGTAACACCACTGCACAACCCGGCCCTTATTCTCGCCACCAAACCCCATTATCGCCGACAATGGCACCGTCTATCGCAGCGTCCACTACGTCTATGCGGCGCACTTGCCATGATGGTCACCGCCCTGGCAAAGGCAAATGCATCCTCGGCGATTACTTTCCCAATTTTTCAACCTCCTTCCTGACTCTTCCCGCACTCGGCCTGACATCAAATTAAATGATACTGCCAGATGTGGGCTGCACATGGTGCCAGCCATAGCGCCGCCCACATTGTCTTGATCTTGCAGGATGAAAATTCTGAATATGTGATGGGGCTTAATAGGGGGGGGGGGGGGCACTGGGTAAGTAGAGGTGTTCAGGTACCAAGCTAACAGCTTAGTTAATCTCGGGGCAGATGTGGCCACCTCAAGGGTTCAGGTAGGCGGATCCAGGTGTGCCGAGTCGCCTCGGCCTATCTTCCTTGGCAGTTTCCCAACTTTGTGTCAACGGGTGAGGCGAACCACGTGTGGGCGGGCGAATCCACTGTTCGGAAATGGGGGAGTTATAGGGCCAGCACCGTGACATTGTTTTATCCAGTAATTAATGAAGGAAATTCGGGGGGAGAGCAAGTGACTCATCCTCCGGCAGTGTCTGCCAAGATAATGAAGGGGGAACAATGGCGGTGTTCGGTACATCTACTAACAAAAGGGAGAAGCAAGGGAAGCAGGTACAGCGCCTCTGTTGATCTCGTAGGAACTCTAACTGGGTTTCGTTACCATGGTGCTACACAGGTCGTCATCTCGCGTTGACTCATAGGGTGGCACTCTCCTGAGCATCTGGTTACAGTGAGGAACCTCACAAAGCATCCTGGGAAGGTCTTCTTGCTACTCCCGACTCAACTGTTTGAGTTGTCGTTAGGGTTTAACATGTCCTTGAGCTCCTGCAGCTCGATACACACGCTCAGATCTTCTTTCTGCAGGTCAGAGTCGTTTTGGCGGACTAGAGGTGTCAAAACAATTTCCTTCTTCGCAATGGGGTATGTCAGGCCTTCGTGGGGTCTATTTCTTTATCAAAAAGTCCAGACTTGACCCATTGAGCCCCAGCTGATTCATTATTGACTGACACCCAGAACACAGGCATTTTTTGTTTTCCTGAAAAGACTTGGTATGGGTTAGTGATGGTTGAATATATGCTTAAAATTACTCACTGAAGTCATCGGGAGATTCTTGTTTACCCCTATAACAGGGGTAAATATGGGCGAGAATGCCATCGATATGGTATCGACGCTGGGGCTGAGCGTTATATAAAAACCTGTCGAACACATCTTGACACTGGGGTTGGAGGAGCTAAGCCAGACTGACACTGAAGAGGTGGGTGGCTGTTGACAGTGCAGGGAGGAGAGGAGGTTCTAGTTTTGTGACGGGCATGCAAACTAGTGTGTTCCAGGGCCTATTTCCGGGCCTTATAAGGGCCCAGCTTCATTGGTCCTAAGCGGACAGATCACAGGCCGGGACGGTTTTGCCAGATTGTCCCCTGATCCTGCAGGATGTCATGGTCTTGGTTGGTTTTTGCTGTGGACTCTTAACCCCTTCAGTACCACGATGCCTTTTTACCTTTGATTCTGGCTTAGATTAGATGATATTATGCAGTTTAAGAAGAACCTATGTTACTAAGAGGGTTTATTGAGATCGTGTCTACCCAATTGAGTCGTATATAGGAAGATTACAAACTAAAGAAAATCGTCTAATGATAACCCGAATATGATGAGAATTACGTAATGGGAGTGAAGAGGTTAAATAGTGTTCTTTGGTTTAGGCCAATCTATTCAAATTAGAACATGCATACCATTCTTGTTACGATTAAGGGTGTATTTTTACAGTGTAGAGATTTGCATACATTAGCTTCCGTTAAGGGGGGATGGTTGTTTCGCCCTTTTCCCTCGTATTTAGCCCCATTAATTCACCCACCCAACCATCATACCTACCTAACGATCAGATTCATACACCCACCAACCAGATCCCCTAAACAATCAGATTCCCCCCCCCCCCCCAACACAGTAATCAGATCCCTCCACCCCCTTAACAATCAGGCCGGACCACCCACGAATCAGACTCACCCACCCACCAATCAGACTCACCCACCCACCAATCAGATTTACCCACCCACCAATCACACTCACCCACCCACCAATCACTCACCCACCCACCAATCAGACTTACCCACCCACCCACCAATCAGACTCACCCACCCACCAATCAGACTCACTCACCCACCCACCAATCAGACTCACTCACCCACCCACCAATCAGACTCACCCCTACCTCTTTAACGATCAGACCCACCCACCCACCAATCACTCACCCACCCACCAATCAGCCTCACCCACCCACCAATCAGACTCACCCCTACCTCTTTAACGATCAGACCCACCCTTCCACCAATCAGATGAACCAGAACAAACTTTCTCCATAAGTTTCCCGAGGATTTGAAGGCAATCAGAGAGTGGAACAGTTTCTACCCGATTTCTCGTGATGCCATTAAGGGGGGTCACCTGCTTTTTTTATTATCTTTCTCTCCTTTTCCCTCTTTCCCTGGCTTGTATCCATTCGTCCCCATTCAGCCAACTGTGTTAAGACTTTTATCCCCATCCAGGTGTCAATTTCTTCCTGGCGAGCGACAGCGAGCCAGCATTGTATGGAGAAATCAGGCTTCGCCGGAGACATTTTTCTATCGAAAAATTTAAAAAATTTAGCTTGCTGTCAAAACAAAAATATATATATGCTGGCTCGCTACCGCTCGCCAGGAAAATATTGACACCTGGATGGGGGTAAACGTCGTAAAACAGTAGGCTGAATGGGGCCGAATGGATAAAAGCCAAAGAGAGAGGGAGAGAAAGAGAAAACAAAAAAGAGAGGTGGGCTCCCTTAAGAGCTTGCCTTAGAGCTTGGGGGAGAAGAAGAGGGAGGTGAGCTTTGTGTGGTAGGTGGAAGTGGAGCTGTGGGGAAAAAACAAACAATGCAATTAACCCCCTCTGTATCATATATATATATATTTTTTTTTTTTTTTTTACTAGCTATATTTAGACACTTCGCACCGTTTAAGGGGGGTCACCTGCTTTTTTATCTTTCTCTCCTTTTCTCTCTTTCCCTGGCTTGTATCCATTCGGCCCCATTCAGCCAACTGTTTTAAGACGTTTATCCCCATCCAGGTGTTGATTTCTTCCTGGCGAGCGAGAGCGAGCCAGCGTTGTACTGTATGGAGAAATCCGGCTTCGCCGGAGAAATTTTTCTATCGAAAAATGTAAAAATTTAGCTTGCTGTCAAAACAAAAATATATATATGATGGCTTGCTACCGCTCGCCAGGAAAATATTGACACCTGGATGGGGGTAAACCTCTTAAAACAGTAGGCTGAATGGGGCCGAATGAATACAAGCCAGATAAAGAGAGAAAGGCAGTGAAAAAAAGCAGGTCACCCCCCTTAAGAAGGATTTGTGGTAGAGAAAATGTGCGTGGGTAAAGAACCCACAGAGACGGTTGAGCTCATCCAACCTCTGGGCAGCCATTTTTTTAAAGAATGGTGATATGGTCTTTCCAAGAGAAGTTAGAGGAAAAGGAGACACTAAGGATATTGAGAGAAGTTAGAGGAAAAGGAGACACTAAAGATATTGAGAGAAGTTAGAGGACAATGAGCCACTAAGGATATTGAGAGAAGTTAGAGGACAATGAGCCACTAAGGATATTGAGAGAAGTTAGAGGACAATGAGCCACTAAGGATATTGAGAGAAGTTAGAGGACAATGAGCCACTAAGGATATTGAGAGAAGTTAGAGGACAATGAGCCACTAAGGATATTGAGAGAAGTTAGAGGACAATGAGCCACTAAGGATATTGAGAGAAGTTGGAGGACAATGAGCCACTAAGGATATTGAGAGAAGTTAGAGGACAATGAGCCACTAAGGATATTGAGAGAAGTTAGAGAACAATGAGCCACTAAGGATATTGAGAGAAGTTAGAGGACAATGAGCCACTAAGGATATTGAGAGAAGTTAGAGGACAATGAGCCACTAAGGATATTGAGAGAAGTTAGAGGACAATGAGCCACTAAGGATATTGAGAGAAGTTGTGAGGTGGATTTGTCTATTGTTAACCCCTTCAGCACCATGACGCCTTTTTACCTTTGATTCTGGCTAAAAGTTAGATGATTTTATGCAGTTTAAAAAGGACCTATGTTACTAAGAGGGTGCATGGAGATCATATTTACCCCTTTTGAGCCCTAGAAGTAGATTGTAAGCTAAAGAAAAGCCCCTAATGGTAGCCCAAATAAGAGGAAAATTACGTCATGGTGCTGAAGGAGTTAAGAAGTGATAGTCGTATGGAAGATTGTAAAGCCAGTATCGCACGAGAACTTTTATAGTCAATATTCGATATTCAACATTATTCTGGTAACATATTTGGACTATTTTGCACTGGTATCGGAAACTAGACTGGTGGTAAATGAATTTAACTAACCGAAATATTTTAAAAGTTAACCCAATAAGCTGCCAGACCAGTGTTGAGGGAAAAAGCGTTCGTGTGATACTGGCTTAACGGGTAGACGGACGGAGAAGTTGGGTTTTAGAAGCATTATTATGTGTTTTCCACCAACCAACTTCACCTCTAAACTCAATTAATGAAATCAACAAATACATGTGGCACTCCGAGGACTCGAACCCAGGATACTCACATCGAAATTCCGCGTACTATGCTTTACGCTATAAAGACAGTAAAAGTAACAAAATTGGTTCTGCTCCAATCTGAAAATATTGAAAGATCGAGTTTTGGAGTGACTTTGAAAAAATAGGTTGTGGAAAGCTATAGTCTATTTTTTCCAGCTGATCATAAATTGAATCCCTAAATAGCTGATTTCTCGATAATTAATGGAAAAATGTGAAAGTACCACGTCTCTCCATCTTATCAATGCCAAGCTTTAATAATCACCACCATATGTCAGTACAAAAACTTCAAAATAACCGATACATTTAGATGGTAACTTTGCAATTGACCATCAGCTGAAGGTAAACAGAAAACTAGTTGCATAGCGTAGGTTAGCGTCATAAAGCGTATGAGTAGATAGGGCAAGCTAGAGGTACAGTTAAAGGGGGGGGGGGACCTGTTTTTTTTATCTCTCTCCTTTTCTCTTTCTCTGACTTGTATCCATTCGGCCAACTGTTTTAAGACGTTTACCCCAATCCAGGTGTCAATTTCTTCCTTGCGAGCGATAGCGAGCCAGCATTGTATAGAGATATCCGGCTTCGCCGGAGACATTTTTCTATCGAAAAATGTACAAATTTAGCCTGCTGTCAAAACAAACGTATATTAATGCTGGCTCGCTACCGCTCACCAGGAAAATATTGACACCTGGATGGGGGTAAACGTCTTAAAACAGTAGGATGAACGGGGCCGAATGGATACAAGCCAAAGAGAGAGAGAGAAAGATATAAAAAAGCGAGGTGGGCCCCCTTAAGAAGATCAATAAAGACAAATATATCAATGGAACTGGGGATAGGACAGAACCCTGAGGAACACCGGAGTTGATTGTGTGAGGAAGTGAGTGATGGGCCTCCAAAACCCCAGCTATGGAAGGGCCGGGAAGTAATTCATCCAAAGAGGGGGCCTTTAAGGGGAGATGGGCCGGTTTTATGGTCCCCTTTCTCCCTCGTGTTAAATCCCATTTGCTTTGAGATTATAAGACATTCGGTCCATTAGTTTGGTGATTTTAACACCTTTCGCCCAATTTAGTTGTCAAGTTTAAGACCTTTCGTGCCATATAAGTGTCGATTTTTTTCCTGGCGAGCGATAGCGAGCTTGTAATTTTAAGAGGAATCGGCCTTCGGCCGGGACATTTTTCTACCGAAAAATGCACAAATTTATCTTGAAAGGGGGTCTAGGGGTTGTTTTTCTTAGCTTGATGGAGGTGTAGCGAGTAAACTAAGAAATAAAGGAATACACGAATTAATAGACCAAAAAAAACGGCGATCCGAAAGATGGCAATGGGAAGTCAGATGCTTAAGGGGAGGTTTCTAGTGTGTTGCTTAGACCTCCATCAAGCTTAAAATTACACCCCCTAGACCCCCTTTCAAGATAAATATGTACATTTTTCGGTAGAAAAATGTCCCGGCCGAAGGCCGATTCCTCTTAAGTTATAGGCTCGCTATCGCTCGCCAGAAAAATATCGAAACCTAAATGGCACGAAAGGTCTTAAAATTGACAGAAATGGGGCGAAAGTTATTAAAATCGCCAAACTAATGGGGCAAACGTCTTAAAATCTCAAAAGCAATGGGGTTAAACATGAGGGAGAAAGGAGTAAAGAAAAAATCCCTCGAGTGGATACCTCCCCTTAACCCAAGCTGTACTGACGACGAGAGAGTATCATCACCCTGACAGTTACACGCCAGTACGAGCCACGAGAGAGTATCATCACCCTGACAGTTACACGCCAGTACGAGCCACGAGAGAGTCTCATCACCCTGACAGTTACACGCCAGTACGAGCCACGAGAGGGTCTGATCACCCTGACAGTTACACGCCAGTACGAGCCACGAGAGAGTCTCATCACCCTGACAGTTACACGCCAGTACGAGCCACGAGAGAGTCTCATCACCCTGACAGTTACACGCCAGTACGAGCCACGAGTCTCATCACCCTGACAGTTACACGCCAGTACGAACCACGAGAGAGTATCATCACCCTGACAGTTACACGCCAGTACGAGCCACGAGAGAGTATCATCACCCTGACAGTTACACGCCAGTACGAGCCACGAGAGAGTATCATCACCCTGACAGTTAAACGCCAGTACGAGCCACGAGAGAGTATCATCACCCTGACAGTTACACGCCAGTACGAGCCACGAGAGAGTATCATCACTAATTAACCACTTGCGAGTTACATTCTATAAGGAAGTTGGAGCTGTAGACATCGATAATTATCAGAATAACCAGCTATAATGCGGTTTTAATTAGTACATTTATGGATTAATTAGTACATTTATGGATTAATTAGTACATTTATGGTTTAATTAGTACATTTATGGTTTAATTAGTACATTTATGGTTTAATTAGTACATTTATGGATTAATTAGTACATTTATGGATTAATTAGTACATTTATGGTTTAATTAGTACATTTATGGTTTAATTAGTACATTTATGGATTAATTAGTACATTTATGGTTTAATTAGTACATTTATGGTTTAATTAGTACATTATGGTTTAATTAGTACATTTATGGATTAATTAGTACATTTATGGATTAAGTACATTTATGGTATTAGTACATTTATGGTTTAATTAGTACATTTATGGTTTAATTAGTACATTTATGGTTTAATTAGTACATTTATGGATTAATTAGTACATTTATGGTTTAATTAGTACATTTATGGTTTAATTAGTACATTTATGGTTTAATTAGTACATTTATGGATTAATTAGTACATTTATGGATTAATTAGTACATTTATGGTTTAATTAGTACATTTATGGTTTAATTAGTACATTTATGGTTTAATTAGTACATTTATGGATTAATTAGTACATTTATGGATTAATTAGTACATTTATGGATTAATTAGTACATTTATGGTTTAATTAGTACATTTATGGTTTAATTAGTACATTTATGGTTTAATTAGTACATTTATGGTTTAATTAGTACATTTATGGTTTAATTAGTACATTTATGGATTAATTAGTACATTTATGGATTAATTAGTACATTTATGGTTTAATTAGTACATTTATGGATTAATTAGTACATTTATGGATTAATTAGTACATTTATGGTTTAATTAGTACATTTATGGATTAATTAGTACATTTATGGATTAATTAGTACATTTATGGATTAATTAGTACATTTATAGTTTAATTAGTACATTTATGGATACCGGTACACAAAACCAAATTCAACATAGTATTTATCTCTCAGAAACCTACATAATCACTGTATTTGTGTTTAAGGGGAGATTTTCACCTGAAGGATTTTTTTCTGGACCCCTTTCTCCCTCATGTTTAGCCCCATTGCTTTTGAGATTTTAAGACGTTCGCCCCATTAGTTTGGCGATTTCAAGAACCCTCGCCCCATTTCTGTCAATTTTCAGACCATTCGTGCCATTTAGGTGTCGATTTTTTCCTGGCGAGCGATAGCGAGCCCGTAATTTAAGGGGAATCGGCCTTCGGCCGGGACATTTTTCTACCGAAAAATGTACAAATTTATTTTGAAAGGAAGTCTATGAGGAGTAATTTTAAGCTTGATGGAGGTCTAGGGAATCAACTAAAAACCTCCCTTTAATATCGATGTATACAGGCCGAACTTCCTTATAGCCTGAAACTCGCAAGTGGTTGCTTAACGACCGATTTACACCTGTTCTTTTGTCTGCTAATAGCGAGATTACCACACTGTCTTGCAAGGATTTCTTTACTTCCATGCTGACCAGTGACCACCCTATTTCTTGTTACTGCTTTCCGCGTTTCTACAACCGTCTTCCCCTGTTGCACCCTCTCCCGCACTTCTTCATCCATCTTTACTCAACACACTGCCCAAATACTTAAGGGGAGATTTCCAGTCGAGGGATTTTTTTCTTGACTCCTTTCTCCCTCATGTTTAGCCCCATTGCTTTTCTAATTTTAAGACGTTCGCCCCATTATTTTGACAATATTAAGAACTTTCGACCTATTTCTGTCAATTTTAAGACCATTCGTGCCATTTAGGTGTCTATTTTATCCTGGCGAGCGATAGCGAGCCTGTTATTTAAGAGGAACCGGCTTTTAGCCGGGACATTTTTCTACCGAAAAATGTACAAATTTATCTTGAAAGGGGCTCAAGGGGGTGTAATCTTAAGCTTGATGGATATCTAGAGACCAAACTAAAAACCTCCCCTTACACAAGCTGACATTCTCCATATCCTGACCGTTCTACCTCACCAGCAATATACTTGAGAATACAGATGGTCACACTCGACCCAAGAAACAATCTTTCCACTGGTGAGTTGCAAATAATAATCTAGCGTGAACGGCATGCATCGGGTGAGAAACACATACGTCTGTGAGGGTATTATCAATAGCTTTCGACCCACTTCCAGAATGTTTAGCGCGTTAGTGTAAAGAGTGTGGTTTGGTCGCGTGTACATGTATAACTGGATATTCGATTCCCCCACAACACGAGTGAAGCATGCTGAGTTTGTTTAAGGGGAGGTTTCTAGTTTGATTCCCTAGACCTCCATCAAGCTTAAAATTACTCCCCCTAGAACCTCTTTCAAGATTTTTTTTTACATTTTTCGGTAGAAAAATTTCCCGGCCGAAGGCCGATTCCCCTTAAATTACAGGCTCGCTATCGCTCGCCAGGAAAAAATCGACACCTAAATGGCACGAATGGTCTTAAAATTGACAGAAATGGGGCGAGGGTTCTTAAAATCGCCAAACTAATGGGGCGAACGTCTTAAAATCGACAAACTAATGGGGTGAACGTCTTAAAATCTCGAAAGCAATGGGGCTAAACATGAGGGAGAAAGGGGTCCAGAAAAAAAAAATCCTTCAGGTGGAAATCTCCCCTTGAGGGGGTAAGTGTTATTTATTGGTTTATATCATGTATCTGTTACTCCCCCGGCCTTCATCAAGCTTAAGGGAAGGTGTTTAGTTTGTTCCCTAGACCTCCATCAAGCTTAAAATTACACCCCCTTGAGTCCCTTTCAAGATAAATTTGTAAATTTTTCGGTAGACAAATTTCCCGGCCGAAGGCCGGTTCTTCTTAAATTACAGGCTCGCTATCGCTCGCCAGGATAAAATCGACACCTGAATGGCACGAAAGGTCTTAATATGGGGTGAAAGTTCTTAAAATCGCTAAACTAATGGGCCAAACGTTTTATAATATCAAAAGCAATGGGGCTAAACATGAGGGAGAAAGAGGTCAAGAAAAAAATCCCTCAAGTGGAGATCTCCCCTTAACAAAACAAAACATCCTCAAGATCCCCCTTCGACATTAGTGTGTACGTTTTTTGGGTAGAAAAATATCCCGACCCAAGGCCCGTTCCTCCAAAATATCCCGACCCAAGGCCCGTTCCTCCAAAATATCCCGACCCAAGGCCCGTTCCTCCAAAATATCCCGACCCAATTCCCGTTCCTCCAAAATGTCATGCTCCTTATCGCTCGCCAGAAAGAACAAAAATCGACACCTTAATGGCGCAAGAGGTCATAAAATTGACAAATAAATGAGGCGAAAGGTCTTAAAACTGACAAACTAATGGGGCGAACATATTAAAATTTCAAAATAAATGAGGCTAAACATACAAAGGAGTACAAAGGAAATCAAGCAACAACAGGTCTAGTGACCTTTCTAGGCTGCTTGTCCTCCAAAACACTGAGGATCAAGTGTCCAAACAGTGCTTTAGAGTGGGTAAGGGAACATTGGAAAGGGAACTACTGCCCTGGAACTAATGTCCGTGGCAGGAATAGGAAGTTAGTAGGGGACAGATCTTGGGTTAGTAACTGAGGGGAGGATAAAATAAAGTTATTCATTTACAAACGCAGTCAGTCGCGGGTTTGATGCGAGATATTTGTCTAGGCGAAGTGTAAATGAATCAACGGTGCTGCAGTCTATGACATCTCGGGGAAGCCCATTCCATAAGTTGACAACTCGATTGAAGAAGAAATTCTTAGCTTCGTGTGAGTTAAAAGATTTACCAATAATTTTGCAACCGCTTCCCCGCGTGTAATTAGATTGGTCGATAGTGAAGTACTTACTACAGTTCATATTGTCGATGCCTTTGATGATTTTGAACACTTGTTGAATTAAGTCGCCTCTTAATCTGCGCTGGGTTAAAGGAAATAGATTTTTAATTCTCTAAGACGCTCGCTCCTCGTATGGTTTGTTCTTTAGGCTAGGTATCATTTTGGTAACTCTACGTTGAACTCGTTCTAGCTTGTCTATATCTTTTTGGTAATAAGGGCACCAGGATTGAACGCAGTATTCAAGAAGAGGGCGGACTAAGGAATTGTAAAGGGTTAGGATAACGTCTTTGGGTTTATGCTCAAATGACCTGCCTATAAAGCCAATTATTTTGTTTGCCTTCTTAACAACTTCTGAACATTGTTGACTCGGTTTTAGGTTACTCGATATTGTTACTCCCAGATCGTTTTCTCTGTTTACATTCTTAAGCTGAGTGCCATTCATCAAATAGTTTGCTTTCTCATTTTGGTATCCGATATGTAGTACTTTACATTAATTTTATCCGCATTGAAACTCATTTGCCAAATTTGGGCCCAACATGACAACTTATCTAGATTGTGTTGCATATCGTCAACTTGTTCTTTTGAGAGTACGCTATTTGCAATTTTTGTATCGTCAGCAAATTTTGAGATTGTACAGGTAAGACCCTGAGGGAGAAGAGGGTCCACAAAAAGCAACTACCACCCCCCGAACCCAAAAGCGAGTGGTTAAGCCAGTTGGTGATGTTACCTGCATATTAATCAACCAAACTCCCCCCCACCCCGCCCCTCCACCCATCGTACGCTACTCACCGATAATATTTTGGTGTGTCAGTATAGAGGGTGACACACAAGTGATTTTTCCGTCAATTTCTATGGACAATTGTAGTGTGGCGCTTTCAAAATGTAAGTTTCACCATAATTCATATGCCTAACATAATCTACCTTCAGTCTAGTTTCCGACGTCAATGCGAAAGAGCCTCCGAATAGTACGAGAACTAACTTGCCGGAAACAGCGCTCGTGTGGCACAGGTTTAAGGGGAGATGGGTCCTTTTTCGGAACTTTTTTTTTCCTCGTGTTTAGGCCCCATATTAGTGTTGATATTTTAAAACGTTCGGCCCATTAATTTGGCGATTTTAACACCTTTAGCTCCATTTCGTTGTACATTTTTAGACCTATCGTGTCATTTAGGTGTCGATTTACTCTTGGCGAGCGATAGCGAGCCTGCAATTATAAGAGGAACCGGCCTTCGGCCGGTAAATTTTTCTGCTGAAAAATGTACAAATTTATCTTGAAGGGGGTCTAGGGGGTGTTTTTTTAAGTTTGAGGGAGGTGTAGCGAGGAAACTATAAAATAAATTAGTATATGACTTAATAGACCAAAACAATAACCAGTGTCCCGTTAAGGGGAGGTTTTTAGTTTGGTCCCTAGATATCCTTCAAGCTTAAGATTACACCCCCTTGAGCCCCTTACAAGATAAATTTGTAAATTTTTCGGTAGAAAAATGTCCCGGCTGAAAGGTCTTAAAATTGACATACATGGGTTGAAAGTTCTAAAAATCGTCAAAATAATGGAGCAAACGTCTTAAAATTAGAAAAAAACAATGGGGGCTAAACATGAGGGAGAAAGGATTCCAGAAAAAAAATCCTCAAGTGGATATCTCCCCTTAAATGGGTTAGTATAGGTTTGTGGACGAGTGAGCATGACACAAGCTAACCTACATACACCCACTGTCACACGAGAGCGCTTTTTCCGTCAATTTTCCATGAGCAAGTTATTTCTGGTGATATTTAGGGATATTTAGGGATATTTCTGGTGATATTTAGGGATATTTCTGGTGATATTTAGGGATATTTCTGGTGATATTTAGGGATATTTCTGGTGATATTTAGGGATATTTTTGCATTGGAATCGGAGACTAGATTGCCGGTAGATTATGTTAGCTAGTTTAATTCTTAGGGAACTTGTATTTTGCAGCAACCAGACAACAATTGCCCGTAAAAATTGACGGAAAAATAGCTTCGTGTGACATAAGGGAAGAAGCAGCAAGAGAAGAGAGGTGTAAGGCTTATTTATGATTGCAAAACTACCCATTAACTACCCATTACCCATTAGAGAGAGAAGTATTATAGCTAGAAATGCTTAAGGGCGATCACTGCCTTTGTTTTATCTCTCTCTCCTTTTCTCTCTTTCCCTGGCTTTTATCCATTCAGCCTACTGTTTTAAGACGTTTACCCCCATCCAGGTGTCGATTTAATCTTGGCGAGCGATAGCGAGCCAGCATTGTATGGAGAAATCCGGCTTCGCCGGAGACATTTTTCTTTCGAAAAATGTACAAATTTAGCTTGCAGTCAAAACAAAAATATATACAGTATATGCTGGCTCGCTACCGCTCGCCAGGAAGAAATCGACACCTGGATGGGGGTAAACGTCTGAAAACAGTAGGCTGAATGGGGCCGAATGGATAAAAGCCAGCGAGACATGGAGAGGAAGAGAAAACAAAAAGCGAGGTGGGTCCCCTTCATTATATTCGAACATACAGTATCTTAACTTGCTGTAACTTGCTGTAAGTAGGCGAGAAATCATGACTCTTCTAACCTCTGTAACTCAAAACCAACTGGAGTAATCGAGCTAATATGTCTATCATTTGGGAAGAGTCAATCAAGGAATATATGTGGAAATGTACAGCCCATTTGCTCCAGCCCTTTTTGAGTTACAGAGGTTAGAGGTCATGTGAATATGATAGTACGATTGTGGACGAGTGAGTATGATCATCAGAAAGGAAGGAGCAGCAAGTCAACAGAGATATAACATTTAAGGGGGGGGGTCACCTGCTTTAAGGGGGGGGTCACCTGCTTTAAGGGGGGGGTCACCTGCTTTAAGGGGGGGGTGACCTGCTTTAAGGGGGGGTCACCTGCTTTAAGGGGGGGTCACCTGCTTTAAGGGGGGGTCACCTGCTTTAAGGGGGGGTCACCTGCTTTAAGGAGGGGTCACATGCTTTAAGGAAGGGTCACCTGCGTTTTTGTCTCGCCTTTTCTCTCTTTCTCTGGCTTGTATCCATTCGGCCCCGTTCAGCCTACTGTTAGCAGACGTTTATCCCCATCCAGAAGACGTTTATCCCCATCCAGGTGTCGATTTCTTCCTGGCGAGCGATAGCGAGCCAGCATTGTATGAAGAAATCCGGCTTCGCCGGAGAAATTTTTCTATCGAAAAATTTACAATTTTAGCTTGCTGTCAAAAACATTTAAAATATATATTCTGGCTCGCTCCCGCTCGCCAGGAAAAAATCGACACCTGGATGGGGATAACAGTCTTAAAACAGTAGGCTGAATGGGGCCGAATGGATACAAACCAGAGAGAGAGGGAGAGAAAGAGAAAAAACCGAGGCGGGCCCCCTTAAAATCATCCTCGCATCACAACTGCCCGTCTGTGTACTCCTTAGAGAGAGAAGTAAAAGGAATATACGCTTAATTAACCCCCTCCGACACGATGACTTCATTTGCAACATATTCTAATTACCATTATACGATTGTCTTTCGCTTTTAAGGAGAGGTTTTTAGTGTGTTTCCTAGACTTCCATCAAGCTTGAAATTACACTCCCTTGACCCCCTTTCAAGATAAATTTGTACATTTTTCGGTAGAAAAATGTCCCGGCCGTAGGCCGTTTCCTCTTAAATTACAGGCTCGCTATCGCTCGCCAGGAAAAAATCGACACCTAAATGGCACGAAAGGTCTTAAAAGTGCCATAAATGGGGCGAAAGTTCTTAAAATCGCGAAACTAATGTGGCGAACGTCTTAAAATCTCAAGAGCAATGGGGCTAAACATGAGGGAGATAGGGGTAAAGAAAAAAAATCCCTCAAGTGGAAATCTCTCCTTTTTAACATACCTCTAGGACTCAAAAGTGGTAAAGACAACGGCAATAAACCCCTCTGAATAGCATATAGGACCTTCTTAAACTGCATAAAATCGTCCAAGGTTAGCCAGAACCCAAAAGGTCAACATCGTGTACTGAAGGGGTTACATTTCATCTTGCATGTCCGTACAAGCCAGAGAAAGAGAGAAAAGGAGAGACAAAAAAGCGAGGTGGGCTCCCTTAAGGAGAGATTTCCACTTGAGGGATACTTTTCTTGACCCCTTTCTCCCTCATGGTTAGCCCCATTGCTCTTGATATTTTAAGACGTTCGCCCCATTAGTTTGGCGATTTTCAGAACTTTTGCCCCATTTCTGTCAATTTTAAGACTTTTCGTGCCTTTTAGTTGTCGATTTTTTCCTGGCGAGCGATAGCGAGCCTGTAATTTAGGAGGAACCAGCCTTCGGCCGGGACATTTTTCTACCGAAAAATGTACAAATTTATCTTGAAAAAGGG
This sequence comes from Paralithodes platypus, assembly GCA_032716605.1. Taxonomy (NCBI): domain Eukaryota; kingdom Metazoa; phylum Arthropoda; class Malacostraca; order Decapoda; family Lithodidae; genus Paralithodes; species Paralithodes platypus. Next base: position 6,760,235 of record CM064490.1, on the reverse strand, counting down.
TCAAGGGGCTGTAATGTTAAGCTTGATGGAGGTCTAGCGAACTAACTAAAGACCTCCCCTTAATACAATTTACTCATATCTGTGGGGGAGGGGGGGGGGGGGGGCGCAGATATGAGTAACTTGTATTAAGGGAGCCCACCTCGCTTTTTGTCTCTCCTTTTCTCTCTTTCTCTGGCTTGTATCCATTTGGCCCCATTCAGCCTACTGTTTTAAGAAGTTTGTCCCCATCCAGGTGTCATTGTTTTACTGGCGAGCGGTAGCAAGCCAGCATTATGTTTTAAACGTTTTTGGCAGCAAGCTAAATTTGTAATTTTTCGATAGAAAAATTTCTGCCGGATTTCTTCATATAATGCTGGCTCGCTATCGCTCGCCAGGAAGAAATAAACACCTAGATGGGGATAAACGTCTTAAAATAGTTGGGGCCGAATGGATACAAGCCAGAGAAAGAGAGAAAAGGAGAGAAAGAGAAAAAAAGCAAGTGACCCCCCTTAAATTCCTTGCCTACATATCGGTGACAGTATTCTCCCCACCCCCGACATCTCCCCCCTCCCACCTCCCCCTCCCCCTGGGTACGCTGGACACAAAGACACACACGACACGGGCCAATCGAACCTAATGGCTCTTATTCAGACCTCACTGGCCATTTTGGGGCTGCGAGAACCAGACATTTTGGCGATACAATGGGCCTGGACGGGTCGACATTTCGGTGTATATACTCACTCGGGCCGCAGCACATTCGGCCCGCGGTATGATTGGGCCGCGCACCATGCTCACCGAAAACCAAAAATGATCCCTATCGAAGGCGTCGGCACCAAAAAATGTGGGGTAAAACTCTCATTAAGCCCTCTACTGTCAAAAATATATGCCGATTCCAATAAGTCACGGTAGATCCTCAACCCATTATGGTCAATAAACAGGAGACGCAACAATATAGGTAGCACATTTGTAATGGTAGTTTTGGGTTCCTATCATCATATGCTTCATTTCTATATATTTGTTATCCCCGGGAAAACAAAAAATCTTGGGCTTTTTTTTTTGGGAGTCATTAAGCTAACCAAAAAACCTAACCTAACCTGGTAGCATTCAAGGAGACTACAGCAGGACTCTTCTTCTTCTTCTTACCTCTGACCGGGTATAGGCTATCCTAGTGTTTACTAGCCTATACCCCTTTGAAAGGACATTAGCCTAACCTAACAACCTTACCTAACCTATCCTAGTATTATGGGTGGGGGCTACCGCCCCCACACCCCCGCTATTTGACATCTTTGACAGATTTTTTGTGTATTTTTCTGTGAAATCGGGTTTTTTCAGGTGTCGATAACGAAATACCTCCATGCGGACTATTATGAGAAAAATATGGCGAGTCTATTGGTCCCTATTTTCCCTAATAAATTGTTTCTAATAAGGCGGATGTAGTGTCCTTGAAGATTATCCCTAACCTAACCTAACCTAACAGCCCCCAAATACATTTAGGTTAAGTTCGGTTAGGTTTTTTGGTTAGGTTAATGAAAAAAAAAAAAAATCCCAAGAATAAAAGTATATTGAAATGAAGCATATGATGATAGGAACCCAAAACTACCATTAGCAATTTGTTACTTATATTGTTGCGTCTCCTGTATATTGACCCCCATTTTGTATCTTATGACTACGCCCGTTGCCCAATTAGCCTTAGACATTTATATATACCAAAATTACCAGCTAGAAGACGGTTGTAGTGCATTCATAAATACATATACTCAAATTACCAGCTAGAAGACGGTTGTAGTGCATTCATAAATACATATACTCAAATGACCAGCTAGAAGACGGTTGTAGTGCATTCATAAATACATATACTCAAATTACCAGCTAGAAGACGGTTGTAGTGCATTCATAAATACATATACTCAAATTCAGCAAACTTTCTATCCATCACCAACTCGTATAATTTCTGTATTTCTCCTAAATATTGATGTTTACGGCTCCAACTTCCTTATAGACCAAAATTCGCAAGTGGTCAATTAGGCGGCGGCCCAAACCTCACTCGGCCCAATTGTGCTGAGGCCAGAGTGACATGGGGCCGACATTTCCACCCTGCTTGGTGTGTTCGCTGCCGGGACTTTTTGCATGGTTAAGAATTCCAATTTTGTATATATTCTGAAGATTTAGTACATGATTTAAGGGAATATATAACCGAAACTACCACTAATTTTCCCATGGTTTTTGTTAATGGTTTTAGGTTTTCATCATTATATAGTAGTTGAAATTAGTTCCCCGGAAAATGTGTTTTCTCCCATTATCCAACGATCTTAAAATACTCAGATGTAAGTCATTTTCAGAGTAGGCCTATATGTAAAAAAAAAAAATTGTTTGCCTTTGGATACAGGATGGGTTGGGGGGGGCTTTGCCCCCCTCCCCCCCCCCCCCATGATTAATAAAAATCAGCATTTATTTTAACAGTAAGGGGCTTAATAAGCGTTTCACTGCCGTCTATACGGAGATATTTGTTTTTTGTTTAAAGTGCACGTAAAATAGATCTCCGGAGGTTGAAACAAATTGTAATATGATCTTTGCAACATTCTTATTCTATAATAGCCTTCAAATATTAGAGAAATAATTAGTGGTAGTTTCGGTAATAGGTACCAAACATTTTGCTATAATCCACATTGTCAAACCCATTAAATAGTTTAAAACTTCAATGAACTGAACTCGTAGTCTACGCGTTGAGAGAGAGAGGGATATATATATATAGAGTGAGAGAGAGAGAGAGAGAGAGAGAGAAGCGGAAGACCTCTACAGCCGAAATTGGTATAACTCACGCTGTATGTATAAATACTAATTTTGACAATACAATTACACATTGTATTACATTCGTAATACATTTAAAATTTTGGATTTTTTTTATTTTAATACCACAAATTTTCCGAGTGTTTTATATAAACAAAATTGTTCATTTGCATCAATATATAGTGTTTGTAATTAATTAGAAATCTCGGGAAAACCTATTTTCCCCATTAGGCCTATCGATCAATGTTGAGACGACCCCCCCCCCCCTCCCCCCGATAGTGATTTGAAAAGACATTAGCCTAACCTAAGACCTAACCTAACCTAACCTAGTATTATGGGTGGGGGCTGCCGCCCCCACACCCCCGCTGGTTGAGTACTAATCCCTAAAAAAAAAAAAAATCGATGAAGTCTATGTTTACTCTGCATCTTCAGCTTGATTGTACTATCATACAACAAAGTATCCTTACTAAAATGACACGCACCATTTAGACTCAATGGACGAAGTAATATGGAAACTATTGTTTGAGCTCGAATCGTACCCCACTTTATGAAACTCAACGTTCACGAGAGTAAGGATACTTTTTTGTATGATAGTACATTGATAACGGGAAAGTACCGTATTGACAACCTTGTTACGAAAATTAGATTTTAGTACCATACTTTTAAATTAGTTTTTTCCGAGGGTTTAACACATTTTCATATGATCTTCAGAGCTATCGATGACTGAAAGTACCGTATTGACAACCTTGTTACGAAAGACATTTTAGTACCATACTTTTTTATTGGGTTTTGCCGAGGGTTAAAACAAATTTTGGTCAATATTTAAGAGTCGCACCACAGCTGGGATCTCATTTCTAATGGTAGTTTTGGGTTCCTATCATTCTATGCTTCATTGCTATATACTTTTTATCCACCGGAAAATATATTTTTTCGTGTTGGGGTTTTTTTTTTTTTTTTTGCAATAACCTAATCAAAAAACCTAACCTAACCTAAATGTATTTGGGGGCGGTTAGGTTAGGTTAGGTTAGGTTAGGTTTTTTGGTTAGGTTAATGCTAGGCTAAAAAAAAAAAAAAATCCCGTGGATAAAAAGTATATAGCAATGAAGCATAGAATGATAGGAACCCAAAACTACCATTAAAAATGAGATCCCAGCTGTGGTGCAACTCGTAAATATTGACCCAAATTTTCTTATGATCTTTAGAACATATAGATTCAATATTTATCTTCAAATATATCAACAAAATTTGTGGTATTAAAATAACATTAAACCAAAATTTTGGCTATTGTAAGAGTGTGCAATCATGGTTTAGCTACAATTTACAAGAAATGAGAATATACGTTGCTAATCACTAACTAGCAGCCAGAGGAGGAAGGTGGGGGAGTTGGGGATAGTTTAGGGGGGGAAAGTGGGGTAGACTTGGACAAGACTCCCCCCTTCTATTCGCTCAGGGTGGAGGAGGGGAAAGAAGGCCCACCCCTGAGCAGCTTTTAGTACCCGTGAGTGTACCTTATGGAAAGCTGAAACATTCAAGCTGCTCATTTCCACATGGTGGTACAGTCGCGCTAATAAGTCATGTCCCAGCCGTCATTACGTTTGGCGGGTATTCTGCAGAACAACTACTCCACGATTACAGGATTCCTGTCTCATGGAATTATTTTGTTTCGCTCTTACCTTACTCAGTGGACCTTACTGATGTGCGGATAAGTGCTAATTTTCTTATTTTGTCAATTTGATTTTCACTCCCCCATAATATTTTCAGTTATTTTTGTACAACCAGTCCAGGACACTTTATTTATATTCTAGGCTCCTTGGAGGCTATCCCAGATGTTCAGTAGCCAATCAGAGTGGAGATTCACCTACAATACGTCAGTAAATTTTTATTGATACTTTCCTGTTATTGACAGCCAAAACTGAAGATTGCAGAGTAAGCACCATAGACTTTATCGACTTTTCGAAATCTTTTATAGTTTTAATACCCAATCAACGGGGGTGTGGGGGCGGCAGCCCCCACCCATAATACTAGGATAGGTTAGGTAAGGTTGTTAGGTTAGGCTAATGTCTTTTCAAAGTTGAATAAATTGAGTAAACTCCTAGATTGTTGGGGTATCTGAATTACAATTAACAATGCGAATGCTAATAAATAGTGTTTTCCTCACTGTCTAACAATATAATACATACTTACAAACCATTAAAATACAAAAATAAAATAATTAAAACCTAAAATAACAGTAGTAGTTATGCAGAATTACCCCGAGACATCACTTATTAGCGCGACTGTATAAATACCGAAACCTGAAGGTCCTTACCTCGCAGCGAGAATTCCCTGAAGGACACGGTACTCCAATAGTGAGTTAGGTTAACCTCGGCAGCACATCAAACGCTGCAACAGTCTCCTTCAGTCACCTGGGCTTGATGGTAAAGCAGGGAGGGTTCTGTGGGGGCGCTCGGTTGTGGTCATGGCCTTGCTCGGGACCTTGGGCCTAGGGAACAACCACAACATCCTCCCCTGTACCACAACCAGCTGCAACCCCGCCCAAACCAACCACCAACCTCGGCACCATCACTTCCCCCACCAACCTCGCCACCATCACTTCCCCCACCATCACTTCTACCACCACTTCCCCCACCAACCTCGCCACCATCACTTCCCCCACCACTTCTACCACCACTTCCCCCACCAACCTCGCCACCACCACTTCCCACACACACAGTAACACACCATAACACGGGAGCTTCCTTTAAGGGGGGTCACCGGCTTTTTTATGTCTTTCTTTCCTGTTCTCTCTTTCCCTGGCTTGTATACAATCGGCCCCATTCAGCCAACTGTTTTAAGACGTTTATCCCCATCCAAGTGTTGATATTTTCCTGACGAGCGATAGCGAGCCAGCATTGTATGGAGAAATCAGGCTTCGCCGGAGACATTTTCTATCGAAAAATGTACAAATACAAATATACAATATACAAAAAATATATATAGTATATGCTGGCTCGCTACCGCTCGCTAGGAAAATATTGACAGCTGGATGGGGGTAAACGTCTTAAATGTTTTAAAACAGTAGGCTGCATGGGGCCGAATGGATACAAGGCAAAGAGAGGGAGAGAAGGAGAAAAAATGCAAGGTGGGCCCCTTTAACCTGCACACACGTTCTCCACACCCTGCCCGCCGACTAACTGACCCAGTGCTAGATTTTGGTTCACTGAGGCGAGTTGAACGAAGCTTGTAAACCTGAAATGAATCCTGTCATTCCCATTAGACATCGCTCATAGGGAATAGGTACAGTCAGAAACCGCAATTTCTGAGACACTTCGATAGGGCCCGGACATGTGGAGCGCAACGTTTCTGGACGACAGCCCACTTTAAAGGCCGCATACCTATGAACACACGTTTCGAACCAATAGATGCTTCACTCAGTCTGCCATGTTAATGCTGCTGCTATGCTATGATCCGCGTTCATATATTTATGGATGTACAAATGACAAAAATACCTGTATTACATTCACTTCCGTATTTACTGTACAGTTAATACGGACACCGATATTACCGTAGGTTTAAGGGGAGATATCCACTTGAGGGATTTTTTTCTGGACCCCTTTCTCCCTCATGTTTAGCCCCATTGCTTTTGAGATTTTAAGACCTTCGCCCTAGTAGTTTGGATATTTTAAGACATTTCGCCCCATTTCTGTCAATTTTAAGACCTTTCGTGCCGTTAAGGTGTCGATTTTTTCCTGGCGAGCGATAGCAAGCCTGTAATTTAAGAGCAAGCGGCCTCCGGCCTGGACATTTTTCTACCGAAAAATGTACAAATTTATCTTGAAAGGGGGTCTAGGGGATGTAATTTTAAGCTTGATGAAAAAGTAGGGAACAAACTAAACACCTGCCCTTAAAGAAATTAAAAATGAAAAGAAATACCCCAAATTGCACAGTGAATGAACAGGATTTAGGTGTGTGTGTGTGTGTGTGTATGTGTGTATGTGCGCGTGTGTGTGTGTGTATGTGTGCGCACTATTTTCTTTGCACACTGAGATAATATGCCGGAGTAGGGGATACTTATCTAAACAAATGTTCTTTTGAGAGGTTAATTGCTGCATCAATAGTTATGATCTATTCATGGACTACGGTGATCTATATATCACGTAAACCATTTCGTCCGAGACATCAATATTCATAACAAACTTCAGGCACTGGGCAATTTATGATTTTAATTATATTTTATGAAAATCCATGAATTGGATATGAATCGGATTTTCAGAAATAAAGCAAAATATACTGCAATATGAATTATAGTAATTTAAATAAAAATACAAATAACATGCTGCAGTGATTCCTGCTGCCCCACGAGAATGGCATGGGTTCCATCCTTAAACGTTTAATTGGCTGTTACGAAATTTGGTAGTTTAGGTTCGATCTCTCGTCCCCCATCCCCCCGAGAGCTGTCTTCATTTCCATCATCACAGTGATCACATTATGCATGCTTATATTTATTTCGAAGAGGAGGATGTTCAGTATTACAGTTTCATACACACACACACATACACAACGAAAGCCTGTCCATTCACTGCGGTTTGGTAGTGTTCTTTACAGTCTTAATTCTTTAATAGCTATCCGTGTTTAGTGTAGATACAGGAGGGAATAACAAACAATGGCATTTTTGTCATTTGTATATCAGATTATGTAGTATGAATCGTATCGTAGCATAACAACAGCACAATAATCTTACATGGCAGACGGAGTGAAGCATCTATTGGTTCGAAACGTGTGCGGCTTTGTGATATTTAAAGTGGGCTGTCGTCTAGAAACCATACGCTCCCAATGTCCGGGCCCAATCCAGGTGTCTCAGAAACTGCAGTTTCTGACTGTACAGTCGCCCTAATAAGTGATGTCTCAGCACAAAGTATGTTTTGATCAATAATTGGTATCAGCAATATCTAAGCTTCATTTCTTCATATCAAGTGAAGTATACAAACATGTTCCTTCACTTTTCCACCCTACTCAACATCTGACAGACATAATACAGCACAGAGCGAGCCAAACGTAATGACCGCTGAGACATGACTTATTAGCACGATCGCACACTAACTCATAAAAGAAGGGTACCCCCTCAGATCTAATGCCTCACGCTATTTAGTTGTGATAGACACTGGCCCTGAACAATCGACGTCACGAAAAGGAATGGCGACTGTGAATTGTGCGAGGGAGTAGGGAGCTGATGTGAACGAAGCAATTTCAATATTCAAGCAATATACTTAGTCTGGCCACTAGACCTCCTTCAAGGTATATATGCCCTCGCCCGCCCCCCCTCCCCCCCCCCCTTCTTCAAGTTAGACTTTTACGCTAACCAGGAAAAACAAAAAATCCAACCAGTGGCCAGTCTCTCCATAATGGCAGGCTAGTTATCGCTCGCTAGGAAACTAATAAGACACATTAATGGGGTAAAACGTCTTTCAATGTCCAAGCTAATGCTATGAAGTTTCTTAAAATGGTCACCTGATAAGACAAAACAGGGTTAGTATGAAAAAGAACACCCCAAGTTAGTTTAAGTTAAAGAACACCCCAAGTTAGTTTAAGTTAAAGAACACCCCAAGTTAGTTTAAGTTAAAGAACACCCCAAGTTAGTTTAAGTTAAAGAACACCCCAAGTTAGTTTAAGTTAAAGAACACCCCAAGTTAGTTTAAGTTAAAGAACACCCCAAGTTAGTTTAAGTTAAAGAACACCCCAAGTTAGTTTAAGTTAAAGAACACCCCAAGTTAGTTTAAGTTAAAGAACACCCCAAGTTAGATTAAGTTAAATTGCTTGTAATTATAAATATATCCCCTTGCAATATGGTGACGAGTATAATATCGTCGTTCAGTTCCAATATAATACCGGATTCCCAACTCAAGAGACACTTCACCTGCTAAACCTGCTGTGTGACGTCCATTAAGGGGGTCACCGGCTGCTTTTTTTTTTTATCTTTCTCTCCTTTTCTCTCTTTCCCTGGCTTGTATCCATTCGGCCCCATTCAGCCAACTGTTTTAAGACGTTTATCCCCATCCAGGTGTCGATTTCTTCCTGGCGAGCGAAAGCGAGCCAGCATTGTATGAAGAAATCCGGCTTCGCTGGAGACATTTTTCTATCGAAAAATGTACAAATTTAGCTTGCTGTCAAAACAAAAATATATATATGCTGGTTCGCTACCGCTCGCCAGGAAAATATTGACACCTGGATGGGGGTAAACAGTAGGCTGAATGGGGCCGAATGGATACAAACCAAAGAGAGAGGGAGAAAAAAAGCGAGGTGGGCTCCCTTAACCTTGCAACTGCAGCCTCTTGATTTGAATAGCCCAATGTGGTGCGAGAGAATGAGCGAAAAGTCGACCCTTGTATAATGTAATGTATATCAGCATGTTGGCATTACACCTATACATCCCACTGCGAATGTTTTTTGCACACACATGATGTGGGTGAGGTGTGGTTATGGCTGGGAGTTGCACGGTGGGCGGCGTGAATTGGCATCCCCGCGCACCTCTGTCATCAGGCTTACGCGCAGGTGGAGGGAGGGGAGGCATTACGTAATATTCCTTATATCTCCCTTATACCGCAATACTGCCGCACCATAATACATATGCAAAGAATTAGGACCCAGAAATTAGGTGTAGAGAAAGGCTAAAGCACGTAAAGCCATAAGGTATAAGGGAAGTAAAGGTATAAGTATAAGTAAAGGCATAAGGTATAAGGGAAGTAAAGGTATAAGTATAAGTAAAGGCATAAGGTATAAGGGAAGTAAAGGTATAAGTATAAGTAAAGGCATAAGGTATAAGGGAAGTAAAGGTATAAGTAAAGCCATAAGGTATAAGGGAAGTAAAGGTATAAGTATAAGTAAAGCCATAAGGTATAAGGGAAGTAAAGGTATAAGTATAAGTAAAGCCATAAGGTATAAGGGAAGTAAAGGTATAAGTATAAGTAAAGCCATAAGGTATAAGGGAAGTAAAGGTATAAGTATAAGTAAAGCCATAAGGTATAAGGGAAGTAGAGGTATAAGTATAAGTAAAGCCATAAGGGAAGTAAAGGCATGAGGTATAAGGGAAGTAAAGGTATAAGTATAAGTAAAGGCATAAGATATAAGGGAAGTAAAGGTATAAGTATAAGTAAAGCCATATGGTATAAGGGAAGTAAAGGTATAAGTATAAGTAAAGCCATATGGTATAAGGGAAGTAAAGGCATAAGATATAAGGGAAGTAAAGGTATAAGTATAAGTAAAGCCATATGGTATAAGGGAAGTAAAGGTATAAGTATAAGTAAAGCCATATGGTATAAGGGAAGTAAAGGTATAAGTATAAGTAAAGCCATATGGTATAAGGGAAGTAAAGGCATAAGATATAAGGGAAGTAAAGGTATAAGTATAAGTAAAGCCATATGGTATAAGGGAAGTAAAGGTATAAGTATAAGTAAAGGCATAAGATATAAGGGAAGTAAAGGCATGAGGTATAAGGGAAGTAAAGGTATAAGTAAAGCCATAAGGTATAAGGGAAGTAAAGGTATAAGTATAAGTAAAGGCATAAGGTATAAGGGAAGTAAAGGTATAAGTATAAGTAAAGCCATAAGGTATAAGGGAAGTAAAGGTATAAGTATAAGTAAAGCCATAAGGTATAAGGGAAGTAAAGGTATAAGTATAAGTAAAGCCATAAGGTATAAGGGAAGTAAAGGTTTAAATATAAGTAAAGGCATAAGGTATAAGTAAATCCATAAGGGAAGTAAAGGTATAAGTATAAGTAAAGCCATAAGGTATAAGGGAAGTAAAGGTATAAATATAAGTAAAGCCATAAGGTATAAGTAAATCCATAAGGGAAGTAAAGGTATAAGTATAAGTAAAGCCATAAGGTATAAGGGAAGTAAAGGTATATAAGTAAAGCCATAAGGTATAAGGGAAGTAAAGGTATAAGTAAAGCCATAAGGGAAGTAAAGGTATAAGTAAAGGTATAAGGGAAGTAAAGGTATAAGTATAAGTAAAGGCATAAGGTATAAGGGAAGTAAAGGTATAAGTAAAGCCATAAGGGAAGTAAAGGTATAAGTATAAGTAAAGCCATAAGGTATAAGGGAAGTAAAGGTATAAGTATAAGTAAAGGCATAAGTTAATTGGGATTGAGTGAGTGGTAGGAGGGAGGAGGGAATTGTTCCTCCCTTCCTCCCCTTGCTATTTATAAGTAATTGCAAAATTTACACTCATTCTACAGCCCTTCCACTTGCTCCTTCTTACACGTATGTATGTATGTATGTATGTATGTATGTATGTATGTAGTATATGGAAAATATCTGGGGTTGAGAAACGGTCCCATATCCGGGTCTCTGTTTCCACAATAATGAAAGTGTGTCAGTGTAAGTGTGTGAGTGTGTGCTTGAGGTGTAAGTGTGTGAGTGTGTGTTTGAGGTGTAAGTGTATTATGATGTTTAGGATCAAACGTTTCCATGGAGGCCTGCTTGTGATCCAATTTGCAGACGCCTAAGCCTGTTGGCACGGTTATTGTACGCGGTTGACAATATCGCTTCTGGAATACATGCCGCCGTCGCTCAGGAAAATCTTAGGGAAGGCATGTCACAGCTGCCGGGTTAAAAGAACCAAAACATCCAATATAGTACTGGATTCTAGACTCCGATACAATTTTCCACTATACCTGCCGTGTGGCGGTGACTAAACGGCAAGAAGCCAGTGTCATACGAGCACTTTAGCTGTGGATGAATTAAGAGTCACACTATCCAATTAAAAAATTAGCTAAAATCGAATCTACTATCTGACAATTGTCTCTATAGTTATGATTGTATTTATTATCGTAGAGTTCGTGTACAATCCAATTTACTATATGAATAAACAACAAAATCAACCAAAATAACATAACAACTTAAATGTATGAATATAATTATACTCAGGCCCAATCCCCACTTTTCCTAGTTTTTTTTTTTTGGGGGGGGGGGGGGGTGACGGGGGTGACGACTCAAGACAGAGCCCGAATAGGGACATCACAACAGAAAACAATGAACACACAAACACAAAATACACATTCACACACATCTGTAGCGGATTCAAAGCTCCGATACATTTAGCCGATAAAGTTGCTCGTATGACTCCGGCTTCATACAACTCCAACATTACAAACAAGCCCTTCTCATCGGGCACAATATATAACTTTAACCCCTTGCTGGCCTATTGACGTGTGTTCTCATCCGGGCATCGATAATTTAATCACACCTCGATAATTTAATCACACCTGTCTTTAAGGAGAGTTGTGCCATATTATTTTCACTTAACGGGGGTGATCTGCTTTTTTCTCTTTCTTGGTTGTTTCCATTCGGCCCCATTCAGCCTACTGTTTTAAGACATTTATCCCCATCCAGGTGTCGATTTTTTCCTGGCGAGCGATAGCGTACCAACATTTTATGGATAAATCCGGCTTCGCCAGAGAAATATTTCTATCGAAAAATGTACACATTTAGCAAGCTGTCTAACTCATTATCGAAAATATGGTAGCTCGCTATCGCTCGCCAGATATAATTAGACACTTAGATGGGGAAAAACGTCTTAAAACAGTAGGTTGAATGGGGCCGAATTGATACATCCTAGAGAGAGAAAAAGCCGGTCACCCCCCTTAACCCGTTTTCATTTCCACCGGGATGTTAATAGTCACCGGCTTTTTTTCTCTTTCTCTCCTTTTCTCTCTTTGTACAAAATGTACAAATTTAGCTGGCTGTAAAAATATATATATATATATGCTGGCACGCTACCGCTCGCCAGGAAGAAATCGACACCTGGATGGGGATAAACGTCTTAAAACAGTTGGCTAAATGGGGCCGAATGGATACAAGCCAAAGAGAGGGAGAGAAAGAAAAAAAAAGCGAGGTGGGCTCCCTTAAGGGGAGGTTTTTAGTTTGGTCCCTAGATATCCTTCAAGCTTAAGATAACACCCCCTTGAGCCCCTTTCAAGATAAATTTGTAAATTTTTCGGTAGAAAAATGTCCCGGCTGAAAGCCAGTTCCTCTTAAATTACAGGCTCGCTATCGCTCGCCAGGATAAAATCGACCCCTAAATGGCACGAAAGGTCTTAAAATTGACAGAAATGGGTTGAAAGTTCTTAAAATCGTCAAAATAATGGGGCGAACGTCTTAACATTAGGAAAACAATGGGGCTTAACATGAGGGAGAAAGGAGTTAAGAAAAAAATCCCTCAAGTGGAAATCTCCCCTTAACTAAGCTATGGAAGGAGCTGTGATTATCGATTTGTTAATTCGTACGTAAGTGTAGGTATAATTTTTACTGGAGAGACAATCAAGTTTGCAATTATTATGAAAGTAAGATGATCATGAAGTTCAAGATTGTCTACAGGAATTGCAGTGTTCCTCAGAGATCTCTCAGCGTATACCACCCTCTCTTCGTAGAGCACGTAGCACCCGTCTTGCAACACAATCCCATCCCTACTCTGTGCAACTCTCCATCCCAAGAGTGAAAAGTTATTCTCAATCTTTCTTCTATTCAACAGCTGAACTCTCTCCCAGAATCAGTATTTCCCTCTTCCTATGACATAAATTGCTTCACACTCCGTATGCCCCGGCATTTTGGCTCGAGCGTCTCTTCATTTTGGCCCTGTCACTCTTTCGACTCTGTGGGGGGGGGGGGAGGGGGGGGGGGGGTGGAGGTGTCACTCGCTGCGACAGTTCTGCAGTTCTGTTTATGTAGGGATTTTGGGAGGCCCAGAGGGAGAATTGAAATAATATTTACCGCTTTGCTTCCTAGAGATCCATCCTAACCTGCATAACCTCGTCTTAAGGGGAGATCTCCACTTGAGGGATTTTTTTTCTTGACCCCTTTCTCCCTCATGTTTAGCCCCATTGCTTTTGATATTATAAAACGTTTGCCCCATTAGTTTAGTGATTTTAAGAACTTTCACCCCATATTAAGACCTTTCGTGCCATTCAGGTGTCAATTTTATCCTGGCGAGCGATAGCAAGCCTGTAATTTAAGAGGAACCGGCCTTCGGCTGGGACATTTTTCTACCGAAAAATGTACAAATATATCTTGAAAGGGACTCAAGGGGGTGTAATTTTAAGCTTGATGGAGGTCTAGGGAACATACTAAATACCTCCCCTTAACAATAGCCGAAGTATTACGATTATACGCGTAATCCTTATCCCGAAGGAGTTACATTGGAGGTAAGAGAGATACAGCCTGCACAAATACACTGACCACAACATTACGGTCCAAGCGAGGTGGTCAACACTTAATTCTCGTCGAAATAGCAGAAGCTCCCCCCCCCCAATTAACCCTTTCTATACCGACGACGTCTCCTTTTATTTTATTCTTGGAATATTTAGACGATTCTGTGCACTTTAATGGGAGAATTCCACTTCAGGGATTTTTTTCTGGACCCCTTTCTCTCTCATGTTTAGCCCCATTGCTTTTTAGATTTGAAGACGCTCGCCCCATTTAGTTTGGCGATTTTAAGAACTTTCACCCCATTTTTGTCAATTTTAAGAACTTTCGTGCCATATAAGTGTCGATATTTTCCTGGCGAGCGATAGCGAACCTGTAATTTACGAGGAACCGGCCTTCGGCCGTGAAATTTTTCTACCGAAAAATGTACAAATTTATCTTGAAAGGGGGTCTAGGGGGTGTAATTTTAAGCTTGATGGATGTCTAGGGAACAAAGTAAATACCTCCCCTTAAGAAGGATCTGTGGTAGTAAAGAGGGTTAACTAAGACAGTGCCAAGCCTCCTTATTGCTGGAGGCCCTATGTAGACTGAATAAAAGCATCTAACAGTAGCCAGAATACAGTTAAAAGGACGGCGCCGGTAGTGAACGGGTTAAGGGGGTACTGCTTTTTTTTTTTTTTTTTTTTTTTTTTAAGAGACAATGAACGGAAGAAGGAAAAACACAGATAAAACAAAAAGGTCCATGTGCCTAAAGGCATCCTCCATTCATAAAATGTTTGTAACAACTGGATTTAAACATTTGTAGATTGTAAGTTTGTGGAAAGCAATTCGAGGGAAGTGAATTCCAAAGAGTAGTAGCTCTGGGGATAAATTAATTCTGATAAGCAGAAGTTCTGCATTGTGGAGGAGAAAGTGTAAATTCATGGGCGCTCTCAGCTGCCCTAGTTCTACGGGGAAAGATGTGGAGAGGCGGCACAATTGAAGCAAGTTCCTCGGAACAATTGCTGTGAAAATATCTGTAGAAAAATGCAAGGGATGCAACGTTTCTTCGTATGGATAATGTAGGAAGGTCCTGTGTGATTGCAGGGTTATTGATTAATCTAATAGCTTTATTTTGAATTTTGTCCAACTGCCTCAATGCAACCACTCCACTTCCACCCCACAGAGGTGAACAGTAATCCATCTGAGAACGCACATGACTTTTATATATCACGGCCAACTGCTCGTCAGTGAAGAATTCTCGAACTCTGTACAGGAGTCCCAGTTTTTTAGAGGCATTCTTAGCAATGCTTCTAACATAATGTGTCCAGCTCAAGTTAGTAGTTAATGTTACACCGAGAATGTCAATACTAGGGGAAGTGGGAATATTTACATCATTAAAAAATATATGGGAGTCAGTGAGATTCTGTCGGTTAGAAAATTGAATGTATTTGGTTTTCTGTGCATTAAAGGAAACTAGATTCTTTTGTCCCCATCCATTAATTCTAGAAAGGTCCTGGTTCAGAGAAATTGCAGTAAAAGGACGGCGCCGGTACTGAACGGGTTAAGGGGGTACTGCTTGTTTAAAAGGACGGCACCGGTACTGAACGGGTTAAGGGGGTACTGCTTGTTTAAAAGGACGGCGCCGGTACTGAACGGGTTAAGGGGGTACTGCTTGTTTAAAAAGGACGGCGCCGGTACTGAACGGGTTAAGGGGGTACTGCTTGTTTAAAAGGACGGCGCCGGTACTGAACGGGTTAAGGGGGTACTGCTTGTTTAAAAGGACGGTGCGGTACAGAACGGGTTAAGGGGGTACTGCTTGTTTAAAAGGACGGCGCCGGTACTGAACGGGTTAAGGGGGTACTGCTTGTTTAAAAGGACGGCGCCGGTACTGAACGGGTTAAGGGGGTACTGCTTGTTTAAAAGGACGGCGCCGGTACTGAACGGGTTAAGGGGGTACTGAACGGGTTAAGGGGGTACTGCTTGTTTTTTGGTCTATATATTCATCTATGAATTTAATTTTGAGTTTCCTCCCTAGACCTCCATCAAGCTTAAATAAGCACCCCTTAGACCCCCTTTCAAGATAAATGTGTATATTTTTCGGTAGAAAATCTCCCGGCCGAAGGCCGATTTCTTCTAAAATTACAGGTTCGCTACCGCTCGTCAGGAAAAAATGAACACATAAATGGCACGAAAGGTCTTGATATTGACAAGGAAATGGGTCGAAAGGTATAAAAATCGCCAAACTAATGGGATGAACGTCTTAAACTCTCAAAACCAATGAACCATGAAGGAGAAGGGGGCCAGAAAAACAACCCGGCCATCCTCCCTTAAAGAAAAGTGGATAACGGGGAGAGAGAGAGAGAGAGAGAGAGAGAGAGAGAGAGAGAGAGAGAGAGCCCAAGGTCAATATATTATTAGGTAAGTTAGGATACAATATAATTATACCTCTTTAGAGGAGGTTTCCACTGGAGGGATATTTTTTTCTTTACCCCTTTCTCCCTCATGTTTAGCCCCATTGCTTTTGAGATTTTAAGACGTTCGCCCCATTAGTTTGGCGATGTTAACAACTTTCACCCCATTTATGTCACTTTTAAGACCATTCGTGCCATTTAGGTGTCGATTTTTTCCTGGCGAGCGATAGCGAGCCTGTAATTTAAGAGGAACCGGCCCTCGGCCGGGACATTTTTCTACCGAAAAATGTACAATTTTTTCTTGAAAGGGGCTCAAGGGGGTGAAATTTCAAGCTTGATGGAAGTCTAGGAAACACACTAAAAACCTCCCCTTAACCCCTTCTGTACCGGCGACGTCTTTTTAATAATATTCTAGCTATATTAAGAAGATTGTGTGCAGTTTATTAAGAAGGAGTCAGTGGTCGTGAAAAGGGTGTAAGTGAGGTAGTTCGAAGCCTGTTAATGGCTTCAGGCCCTTTCTAAACTGGCTAAACATCGTCGAATAGTAGCCCGAATAAGTGACAATGTCGGCATCGGTACTGAAGGGGTTAAGGGGATGATTTATTTTCTTAATGTTTTATCCTTTTATTATGTGTTTAGTCTCCTCCCTAGACCATGAGACTGACACTATCTATGTTAAGGGGAGGTATTTAGTTTCTTCCCTAGACCTCCATCAAGTTTAAAATTACACCCCCTAGACCTCCTTTCAAGATAAATTTGTACATTTTTCGGTAGAAAAATGTCCCGGCTGAAGGCCGGTTCCTCTTAAATTACAGGCTCGCTATCGCTCGCCAGGAACAAATTGACACCTAAATGGGAGGACAGATCTTAAAAGTGACATAAATGGGGTGAAAGTTCTTAAAATCGCCAAACAAATGGGGCGAACGTCTTAAAATCTCAAAAGCAATGGGGCTAAACATGAGGGAGAAAGGGGTAAAGAAAAAAATCCCTCAAGTGGAAATCTCCCCTTAATAAGTTACACTAAAAACCAGGTATTCAACATGGCGGCTGACAAAAAGCCCAGTTGTCCCCGTGCTCCCTTAGTTTCATTACGCACCCTCTCCCAACCCCCACGTACCACCTTCCTCCTCCGAGACGATATTACTCAGCGCTAACTTCCCCCGGCCTCTTGCACGCATTTATTGGCACTTTCCGGACCAGTTCACACATCATTGTCCGGATCCCGTGTACGGCTCTATCGGATTCCCCGGGCCGGATACAAGTTATAGATGACACTAATATATCGGCTCTGGTATGTGTTCTGTGTGTGTGTGTGGGGGGGGGAGAGTGTTAAGGGGCCCTCACGTAGTAGTCAGGAGTGCGAGCTAGTGAGAGTCTAACAGTAGTCGCTAGGAGTCGCTAGAGTCACTAGGAGTCATCAATTTTCACCGCGAGCGAGTGGGAGTCTAACAGGAGTTGCTAGAGTCACTAGGATTCATCGATTTTCACCGCGAATAGGACCGCGAGTTCGAATTGTCCCCTACTCCTAGTGACTCTAGCTCGTACTCCTGACTGTGTGAGGGCCCCTTTAGTGTGTGTGTGTGTGTGTGTGTGTGTGTGTGTGTGTGTGTGTGTGTGTGTGTCTGTGTGTGTGTGTGTGTGTGTGTGTGTGTGTGTGTGTGTGTGTTAGTGAGTTATTGTATGTGTGATTGTGTATGTGTTATTGTGTGTGTGTGTGTGTGTGTGTGTGTGTGTGTGTGTGTGTGTGTGTCTCACTTTATCTCATGCTAAATATGTTTCAGTACTTTTTGACGTAGTTAATGGATTTCTTCTTCGATATCCGACAACAAAATGTGACTTCCCCAATTTAAATTAACTGATTTTGTCTACTCTACTTCTGACTACAAAATTGACTTCCCGAATTTATCAACCCCCTGATTTTGACTATTTCATTAGTACTATACTACTTTTTCTTATAGGGCAAACACTCTACACCAGGTATTATAGAGATAGCCGGTTTGCCACAGTTATAACAGAAAACCGATTACGGCGGATGGCTGTGGCCTGATGAAGTCCATCCGCCTCTCTATTTTGCCTTGGGGTGGGTGTTTGACTGTATCTCTATATTTTTCATATATCTATATTAATTTCAACTCTTTTCACATATGTATATGTGTGTGTGTGTGTGTGTGTGTGTGTGTGTGTGTGTGTGTGAGTGTGTGTGTGTATGTGGGTGTGTGTGTATGTGTGTGTATGTATATGTGTGTGTATGAGCTTGAATATGTGTTTAGGAGTGGGGGTGGTGGAATGAGAACAGTTAGATGTGTAGTGTAATATCTGGAGTAAGCAAGACTGACAACACATTGGAAGGACTTTGGTGGTTATTATTATTATTATTATATGAGACTGACAACACATTGGAAGGACTTTGGTGGTTATTATTATATGAGACTGACAACACATTGGAAGGACTTTGGTGGTTATTATTATTATTATTATATGAGACTGACAACACATTGGAAGGACTTTGGTGGTTATTATTATATGAGACTGACAACACATTGGAAGGACTTTGGTGGTTATTATTATTATTATTATATGAGACTGACAACACATTGGAAGGACTTTGGTGGTTACTAATATAAAAGAAGCTTGGATATCGAATGTCAAAGAAAAACTCAAAACCCATATCAAACTGTTTTCTGTTAAGGGGGGGGTGACCTGTTTTTGTTTTGTCCTTTTCTATCTTTCTCTGGCTTGTATCCATTTGGCCCCATTCAGCCTACTGTTTTAAGACATTTATCCCCATCCAGGTGTCACTTTTTTACTGGTGAGCGGTAGCGAGCCAGCATATTTTTTATTTTTGTTTGACAGCAGGCTAAATTTGTACATTTTTCTATCGAAAAATTTCTCCGGCGAAGCCGGATTTCTTTATATAATGCTGGCTCGCTATCGCTCGCCAGGAAGAAATCAACACCTAGATGGGGATAAACGTCTTAAAATAGTTGGCTGAATGGGGCCGAATGGATACAAGCCAGAGAAAGAGAGAAAAGGACAGAAATAACAAAAAGCAGGTCACCCCCCTTAAGGGGCTATAGTGGCTGTTTTGTTATGAATATTTCATGTATTCATATATTTTTTAGTTTCCTCGCTAGACCTCCATCAATCTTAGAAAAACACCCCCTAGACCCCCCTTCAAGATAAAACCACCCCTAGACCCCCCCCCCCCCCCTTCAAGATAAAACCACCCCTAGACCCCCCCTTCAAGATAAAACCACCCCTAGACCCCCCCTTCACGATAAAACCACCCCTAGACCCCCTTCAAGATAAAACCACCCTAGAACCCCCCCTTCAAGATAAAACCACCCCTAGACCCCCCTTCAAGATAAAACCACCCTAGACCCCCCCTTCAAGATAAAACCACCCTAGACCCCCCTTCAAGATAAAACCACCCCTAGACCCCCCCCTTCAAGATAAAACCACCGCCTAGACCCCCCTTCAAGATAAAACCACCCCTAGAACCCCCCTTCAAGATAAAACCACCCCTAGACCCCCCCCCTTCAAGATAAAACACCCCCTAGGCCCCCCCCCCCCCCCCCTTCAAGATAAATTTGTACATTTTTACATTTGTACATTTCGTTTTTGGGTACAGTCGCGCTAATAAGTGATGTCTCGGCACCAAGTATGTTTTGATCAATAATTGGTATCAGCAATATATAAGCTTCATTTCTTCATATCGAGTGAAATATACAAACATGTTCCTACACTTACCCACCCTATTCAACATCTGACAGACATTAATACAGCACAGAGCAAGCCAAACGTAATGACAGCTGGGACATGACTTACCCACCCTAATCAACATCTGACAGACATTAATACAGTACAGAGCAAGCCAAACGTAATGACAGCTGGGACATGACTTACCCACCCTAATCAACATCTGACAGACATTAATACAGTACAGAGCAAGCCAAACGTAATGACAGCTGGGACATGACTTACCCACCCTAATCAACATCTGACAGACATTAATACAGTACAGAGCAAGCCAAACGTAATGACAGCTGGGACATGACTTACCCACCCTAATCAACATCTGACAGACATTAATACAGCACAGAGCAAGCCAAACGTAATGACAGCTGGGACATGACTTACCCACCCTAATCAACATCTGACAGACATTAATACAGTACAGAGCAAGCCAAACGTAATGACAGCTGGGACATGACTTACCCACCCTAATCAACATCTGACAGACATTAATACAGTACAGAGCAAGCCAAACGTAATGACAGCTGGGACATGACTTACCCACCCTAATCAACATCTGACAGACATTAATACAGTACAGAGCAAGCCAAACGTAATGACAGCTGGGACATGACTTATTAGCGCGACTGTACTGCCCTGCTCGAGTAGTGCCTACAATCTCCCCTATAACGGTCTGAGCCTAACACAAAATCCATTTCATCAATGTTATTACCACAGTCAGATGAAGAGTTAAGGGAGCCCGCCTCGCTTTTTTTTTTCTCTTTCTCTCCCTCTCTCTTTGGCTTGTATCCATTCGGCCCCATTCAGCCTACTGTTTTATGACGTTTACCCCCATCCAGGTGTCAATATTTTCCTGGCGAGCGGTAGCGAGCCAGCATATATATATTTTTGTTTTGACAGCAAGCTAAATTTGTACATTTTTCAATAGAAAAATTTCTCCGGCGAAGCCGGATTCTCCATACAATGCTGGCTCGCTATCGCTCGCCAGGAAGATATCGTCACCTGGATGGGGATAAACGTCTTAAAACAGTTGGCTGAATGGGGCCGATTGGATACAAGCCAGGGAAAGAGAGAAAAGGAGAGAAAGATCAAACAAAAAAAACGGTGACCCCCCTTCAATTAAAACACTGCCTAAACAATAAGTACCACATGCGTCGTTACAATGAGCAAGCCATAACATAACACGGGAAAAAACAAAAAAAAACAAAAAAAAAAACATTATTTTTATGTGTGCAGCGACGCATATTATTGTGATCGTTGGGACATTCATTAACCCCTTGAGGATCACGACGCATTTTTGTCCTTTATCGTAGCTTTAATTAGACGATTTTGTACAGCTTAGGAAGGATCTGTGGGAGTTAAAAAGGTGAAGACTATCTCAATTCAACCCCTGACTTCCATATGTATACCCTTCCTAATCTGAAGAAAACCGTCTCATAACAGCCAGAAAATATGAAAGAAATGCGTCTTGGAGCTTGAAAGGGTTAATATTGTGAGACACATGGGCAAGTGGGAAACAAAATATGGTACAGTATTTTTTCGAGCGTTCACATTAGGAACAATGTTGATGAATGCATTAGGTTGGCGTATCAATATGTTGGTATGTTAACAAGGCAATTATATATGGGGGTTCAAACGTAATTTGTGTGTGGGGTAAACTATAGTTAGTACTGTATTAACCCTTTCACGCACATATGACGCAGAGGTTGCCAGATTAGCAATAAGAAATAGAGTTCTCTCACTCTTATAATTACCTCACCAAAATTAGTTTTCTGCCCACAGCTCTAACCCAAAGACAACTGCAGAGGTTGAAGTAACTCAACTAAAGGTTTCTAAATACCCCTGATGGTAACAAAGGCTTTAAATTATCCCCAATAGGCTCAAATTCGCGTCATATGTCGGAGAGGGTTAAGGAGAGGTATTTAGTGTGTTCCCTAGACCTCCATCAAGCTTACAATTACATCCCCTAGACCCCCTTTCAAGATAAATTTTATACATTTTTCGGTAGAACAATTTCCCGGCCGAAGGCCGGTTCCTCTTAAATTACAGGCAAGCTATCGCTCGCCAGGATAAAATAGACACCTGAATTGCACGAAAGGTCTTAATATGGGGTGAAAGTTCTTAAAATCGCTAAACTAATGGGGCAAACGTTTTATAATATCAAAAGCAATGGGGCTAAACATGAGGGAGAAAGGGGTCCAGAAAAAAATCCCTCAAGTGGAGATCTCCCCTTAACAAAAATACACTAATGTAATTATACCGACTTCCAAATTATGTTGTGACATGCACAGGTAAGGTGTTGGCTACAGTTAAGCAGGTATCACACGAGCGGTTTTCCACTCAACATTTATCCTCAACACTGATCTGGCAGCTTATGAGGTCAACATTTATAATATTTCTGTGACCTAAATTTATATCTATCATCAGTCTAGTTTCCGATACCAGTGCAAAATAGTCCAGAAATGTTGCCAGAAAAATGTTGATCATCGAATGTTGACTATAAAAGCTCTCGTGTGATACCGGCTTAATATTTAGTTTAAGGCGGGATGGGCTTGTTTATTTGCTCATTATATAATTTATATTTTATAGTTTCCTCCCTAGACCTCCAGCAAGGAGGTCAGAGTAAGCTATGGGTATGGCAGAGATCGCTCAGTTCTCACTCTGATAGACCAGCCATTCACCACATGACTAGAACCCAATCCTCTCAGCATCAGCTAGGAAAGGCCCTAGAAAGCCGCCTTTGGCGGGGGGATAGCTCCCCTATTTCAACTCCTTTCGTGGTTGGGCACCCGCCCAGTATATAAAGTATACAGTATAGAGTATACAGTATGCTTGCATTAATCTCTATGCTCACATCATGACGTATAGTGTGTGCGAGTATGACTACATGTGCATATAATACAGTGTATGTATAACAGTGACTATATACAGTATAGAGTATACAGTATGCTTGCATTAATCTCTATGCTCACATCATGACGTATAGTGTGTGCGAGTATAACTACATGTGCATATAATACAGTGTATGTATAACAGTGACTATATACGAGTACGAGTATTTATCCAGCGCAAGAAAATCTATTAGCCCAGCCCGGTGCCGGAAAAAAAGTGCTCTCTCCGTTGACAGTAATTCATGCGGGCCCGGGCGCCATGCATCACGCCAGTTATAACAAGAGCATAATGCAGCATTCATAAAAAGGTGATATATGAGTGTATTACGCTAAATTTGTGAGGCCTGCTCTTTGTTTGCACGCCCGGCCTCACTATAAGTAGGTTTTTGTTTTTTATCATTTGTTTCCTAATTGCTATAGTAAATGTTCTCCATTGTAGTCAACCTAGCCTTACCTAATGTAACTATATTGTGTTAAGGGGGGGTCTCCATTTGTTTATCGTTCTCTCCTTTTCTCTCTTTCCCTGGCTTGTATCCATTCGGCCCCATTCAGCCAACTGTTTTAAGACGTTTATCCCCATCCAGGTGTCGATTTGTATGGAGAAATCCAGCTTCGCCGGAGACATTTTTCTATCGAAAAATTTACAAATTTAGCTTGCTGTCAAAACAAAAATACATATATGCTGGCTCGCTACCGCTCGCCAGGAAAATATTTACACGTGGATGGGGGTAAACGTCTTAAAACAGTAGGCTGTAAGGGGCCGAATGGATACAAGCCAAAGAGAGATATATAAGCTTGCTCTTGTAGTTATATTATTTGTTTTGTCTTGTTTAATGTCTGTAAAAATAAACTATATTTCGTGTACGGTCGCGCTAATAAGTCATGTCCCAGCTGTCATTACGTTTGGCTTGCTCTGTGCTGTATTAATGTCTGTCAGATGTTGAATAGGGTGGGTAAGTGTAAGGAACATGTTTGTATATTTCACTCGATATGAAGAAATGAAGCTTAGATATTGCTGATACCAATTATTGATGAAAACATACTTGGTGCCCAGACATCACGCGATTGTACGTTCTTGCGAGGACGACGCAGTCATTTAGGCCAGTGCAGTATATGCGTGTGTGTGTGTGTGTGTGGGGGGGGGGGGGGGGGGTGATACCACTCCTCTTACGCAGAGTTGATAAAATACAAACTGCCATAACCGGCTTTGATTAAAACTCAAACAACAAACTTGCATCACCCCGGCTCTTGCTCTGCTCATCACCGTGCTCATCATTATTGTGTGTTAACCCTCTCCGACATATGACGCGATTTTGAGCCTATTAGGGATACTTAAAGCCTTTGTTACCATCAGGGGTATTTAGAAACCTTTAGTTTAGTTACTTCAACCTCTGCAGTTGTCTTTGAGTTAGCTGTGTTTAGCCTATTGGGGATACTTTAAAGCCTGTGTTACCATCAGGGGTATTTAGAAACCTTTAGTTTAGTTACTTCAACCTCTGCAGTTGTCTTTGAGTTAGCTGTGTTTAGCCTATTGGGGATACTTTAAAGCCTGTGTTACCATCAGGGGTATTTAGAAACCTTTAGTTTAGTTACTTCAACCTCTGCAGTTGTCTTTGAGTTAGCTGTGGGCAGAAAACTAATTTTGGAGAGGTAATTATAAGAGTGAGAGAACTCTATTTCTTATTGCTAATCTGGCAACCTCTGCGTCATATGAGTCTGAAGGGGTTAAGGGGTTAGTGCTTGGTTTTTGGTCTATGCTGTATATGTATTAACCCGTTCAGTACCAGGGACGTCCTTTTCATCATATTCTGGCAACTATTAGACGATTGTATTCAGCTTAGGAAGGACCTCTAACAATAATAAGACTTCAAACTATCTCAACCAACCCTTTTAACTACCACAGATCCTTCCTAAGCTGCATAATACCGTCTAAATATAGCTACACTAAAATATAGCACACGTCGCTGGTACTCAAAGGGTTAATATATTTTTGAGTTTCCTCGTTAGACCTCCATCAAGGTTAGCAAAACACTCCCTAGACCCTCTTTCAAGAAAAATGTGTAAATTTTTCGGTAGAAAATAAATAAATTATAAAATTAGAGGCTCGCTATCGCTCGCCAGGAAAAAATCGACACCTGAAGGGCACGAAAGGTCTTAATATTGAAAAGAAAAAAGAACAAAAAATGAGGCAGAAGGTCTCAAAATCGCCAAACTAACGGAACGAACGTCTTAAGGGGAGATATCCACTTGAGGGACTTTCTTCTTGACCCCTTTCTCTCTCATGTCTAGCCCCATTGCGTTTGAGATATAAAGATGTTTGCCCCGTTAGTTTGGCGATTTTAAGAACGTTCACCCCATTTTAAGACCTTTCGTGCAATTCAGGTGTCTATTTTATCCTGGCGAGCGATAACGAGCCTGTAACTTAGGAGGAAACGGCCTTTGGCCGGGACATTTTTCTACCGAAAAATGTACAAATTAATCTTGAAAGGGACTCGAGGGGGTGACATTTTAAGCTTGATGGAGGTCTAGGGAACAAACTAAATACCTGCCCTTTAACCCTAAACGATAATATGCTGAACATGAGGGAGAAGGGGGTCCAGAAAAAGCGAGTACTATACCCCCTCAAACCCCAAATCACGGAACCAAGTCATGGAGTGTGTGTGAATCGTGCACACCCCCCCCCCCCCCCCGGCTCCCGGGTTATCCTATTTCTATCTATCTATCTATCTATCTATTTACTCAGGCCCAATCCCCACTTTTCCTATTTTGTTTTCCATTTTTCCCCTCTTTTTTCCCCTTTCCCCCCCCCCCTCTTTTTTCCCTCTTTTCCCCCCCTTTTTCCCTCTCTTTTTCCCCGCTTTTCATTTTTTTTTATTGTTTTCTGTTTTGTTTTTGTTTTTGGGCGGAGGGGGGGGGGGGGGGCCGACTCAAGGCAAGAGCAAGAACAGGGAAAACACCAAAAACAATACCAAAAAAAACGAACACACACACAGACAAACCCCAATTCACACACACACACACACATCTACAGTAGGTCACACGGATTATCCTGCTAATTATACCCTAATTACCAACGTCAAAATAATAGCACCCAGTTTTTCTCTTCACAGTGTTGACCTGACAGTATTAAGGGGAGATTTCCACTTGAGGGAATTTTTTGCTTGACTCCTTTCTCCCTCATGTTTAGCTCCATTGCTTTTCTAATTTTAAGACGTTCGCCCCATTATTTTGACGATTTTAAGAACTTTCGACCCATTTCTGTCAATTTTAAGACCTTTCGTGCCATTTAGGTGTCGATTTTATCCTGGCGAGCGATAGCGAGCCTGTTATTTAAGACGAACCGGCTTTCAGCCGGGACATTTTTCTACCGAAAAATGTACAAATTTATCTTGAAAGGGGCTCAAGGGGGTGTAATTTTAAGCTTGATGGAGGTCTAGAGACCAAACTAAAAACCTCCCCTTAACTAGGGTACACTCTCAAAATTTTAGGTATAAAAAGATATGAATATATGTTGGTAGAATAATGGTTTAGATGCTTATGTTCTGGGTGTGGTGTCCCGAGTTCTAATCCCGGAAGGACCATAATTATGCTTTCATTAGTTTATTCAAGTGCATTGGGGTTTGTAATGAAGGATTAATGTTAAGAAAGGGGTATTCCTTAAGGGGAGATATCGACTTGAGGGATTTTTTTTTGGACCCCTTTCTCCCTCATGTTTAGCCCCATTGCTTTTGAGATTTTAAGACAGTCGCCCCATTAGTTTGGCGACTTTAAGAACTTTCGACCCATTTCCGTCAATTTGAAG
This sequence comes from Paralithodes platypus, assembly GCA_032716605.1. Lineage (NCBI taxonomy): Eukaryota > Metazoa > Arthropoda > Malacostraca > Decapoda > Lithodidae > Paralithodes > Paralithodes platypus. The sequence continues at coordinate 6,733,450 of CM064490.1, read as the reverse complement.
ACCTTTCGTGCAATTTAGGTGGCGATTTGATCATGGCGAGCGATAGCGAGCCTGTAATTTAAGAGGAACCGGCTTTCAGCCGGGACATTTTTCTACCGAAAAATTTACAAATTTATCTTGACAGGGGCTCAACGGGGTGTAATCTTAAGCTTGATGGATATCTAGAGACCAAAGTAAAAACCTCCCTCTTAATATACAGTACGTACACTCGACCAAGAAACAATCTTTACACTGGTGAGCTGTAAATAGTCTAGTGTGAACGGAATGAATCGGGTGAAACATACGTCTGTGAGGGATTATCATATGCTTTCGACCCACTTCCAGAATGTTTAGAGCATTAGTGTAAAGATCGTTTTTTTTTTGGTCGCGTGTACATTCATTGGGTATATTGATAATGATACACTTTCTTCTTCATATATTACACGTGTCTGGTTCGACTCCACTGAAAAGGTAAATATAGTTTTATGAAACGATTGGAGCTATCTAAAATAAGAACAAACTAAATTGCGCCTCCATAAGACCTAATACAAACTAATTACCCTTCAAACTAGTCCCTTTATCGTGTGGGTGTTATTTGGGTGTGCATGTTTAAGGGGACATGGGCCGGTTTTCTGGACCGCTTTCTCCCTTGTGTTTAGCCCAATTAGTTTTCAGATGTTAAGATGTTTGCCCCATTAGTTAGTCGATTTTCGCCCCATTTCTACGCCAATATTTAGACCTTTCGTGCAATTTAGGTGTCGATTTTTTCCCTGGCGAACGATAGTGAGCCTGTAATGTTGGAAGAACCGGCCTTTGGCCGGGAAATTTTTCTACCGAAAAATTTACAAATTAATCTAGAATGGGGATCTAATGGATGTTTTTTTAAATTTGATGGAGGTCTAGGGAGGAAACTAGAAAAATAATGAATACATGCAAAAATTATGGAGGTCTAGGGAGGAAACTAGAAAAATAATGACTACATGCAAAAATCGCCCAAAAAGTGAACCATCCCCTTCAATACTATCGAGCCTTTTGATTGTATTTTGCCATTTTGAGCAGTATATTTCTAGTTTGACCCCTCCAAAGGACAGTGACACATAGTGGAGCGTCACAGAGAAATGTAGCTTGAACTTAAGGGAGCCCACCTCGCTTTTTTCTCTTTCTCTCCCTCTCTCTTTGGCTTGTATCCATTCGGCCCCATTCTGCCTACTGTTTTAAGATGTTTACCCCCATCCAGGTGTCAATATTTTCCTGGCGAGCGCTAGCGAGACAACATATACTGTATATATTTTTGTTTTGACATCAAGCTAAATTGGTAAATTTTTCGATAGAAAAAAAATCTATTAGATTGCTAAATCCCTTAATAAATCTTGGAACACCTCTATTAGATCACCTCTCAATCTGCGCTTGGTTAAGCTAAACAAATTCAGTTCCTTTAGACGCTCCTCGTATGGTTTGTTTCGCAATAAGGTATAGTTTTTGTGACTCTACGTTACACTTTTTACAGTTTATTTATATCCTTACTGTAGTAGGGTGACCAGAACTGCACGCAATATTCAAGATGGGGGGACGTACAAGTGAGTTGTATAGCGTTAGTAAGACTTTTCCTGAATTGAATTAAAACGTTCTACCTATGGAGGAGGAGGAGGAGGAGGAGGAGGAGGAGGAGGAGGAAGAGGAGGAGGAGGAGGAGGAGGAAGAGAGGGAGACGGAAGGAGAAGGAGGAGGAAAAGGAGAAGGAAGAGGATGAGAAAAGAAGGAGGAGGAGGAGGAAAGGGAGAAGATGGAGAAGGAGGAGGAGAATAGGAGTTGGAGACGAAGGAGGAGGAAGAGAAAAAAGGCAAAAGAGGAGGATATAAAGAAGGGGGTGGGTAGAAGAAAGAGAAAACAATGGAAACGGAGGAGGAGGAGGTGGAGGGTCGGGGTAGAGACAAGGAGGGGATGACGGAAAGTTTTAAAGTAGGGACATTAATCGGTGAACGACACGAACCCTACGCCCAACTGATCCGCCACCCTTGCTGCTCTTGACTCACTCACTATACTAGGGGTCTTAAGGGGGCCCACCTCACTTTTGTTTTATCTTTCTCTCCCTCTCTCTTTGGCTTGTATCCATTCGGCCCAATTCAGCCTACTGTTTTAAGACGTTTACCCCCATCCAGGTGTCAATATTTCCCTGGCGAGCGGTAGCGAGCAAGCATATATATATTTTTGTTTTGACAGCAAGCTAAATTTGTAAATTTTTCGATAGAAAAATGTCTCCGGCGAAGCCGGATTTCTCCATACAATGCTGGCTCGCCAGGAAGAAATGGACACCTGGATGGGGATAAGTCTTAAAACAGTTGGCTGAATGGGGCCGAATGGATACAAGCCAGAGAAAGAGAGAAATGGAGAGAAAGGGGGGTGGGGGGAGCAGAAGAACAGTCAAAGAAAACGGTGGGTCGGGGTAGAGACAAGGAGGGGATGACGGAAAGTTTTAAAGTAGGGACATTAATCGGTGAACGACAGGGCCCGGAACCCTTCACCAGACTGATCCGCCACCCCTAGTGCTGCTGCTCTTGACTCACACACTACTAGGGGTCTTAAGGGAGCCCACCTCGCTTTTTTTTATCTTTCTCTCCCTCTCTCTTTGGCTTGTATCCATTCGGCCCCATTCAGCCTACTGTTTTAAGACGTTTATCCCCATCCAGGTGTCGATTTCTTCCTGGCGAGCGATAGCGAGCCAGCATTGTATGGAGAAATCCGGCTTTGCCGGAGACATTTTGCTATCGAAAAATGTACAAATTTAGCTTGCTGTCAAAACAAAAATATATATATATGCTGGCTCGCTACCGCTCGCCAGGAAAATATTGACACCTGAATGGGGATAAACGTCTTAAAACAGTAGGCTGAAAGGGGCAGAATGGATAAAAGCCAGAGAGAGAGGGAGAGAAAGATAAAAAAGCGAGATGGGCTCCCTTAATAATCGGTGAACGACAGGGCCTGGGCCCCTTCACCAGACTGATCCTCCACCCCTACTGCTCTTCACTCTCTGGGTCTTAAGGGGAGGTATTTAGTGTGTTCCCCTAGACCTCCATCAAGCTTAAAATTACACCCCCTTGAGTCCCTTTCAAGATGAATTTGTACATTTTTCGGTAGAAAAAAGTCCCGGCCGAAGGCCGGTTCCTCTTAAATTACAGGCTCGCTATCGCTCGCCTGAATCGACACCTGAATTGCACGAAAGGTCTTAATATGGGGTGAAAGTTCTTAAAATCGCTAAACTAATCGGGCAAACGTTTTATATCAAAAGCAATGGGGCTAAACATGAGGGAGAAAGGGGTCAAGAAAAAAATCCCTCAAGTGGAGATCTCCCCTTAAGCCGGTGTCACACGAGCCCTTTTTCGAACAATGTTTACGGTCAATTATTGTCTGGAAGCTTAAAAAAATACACTTTATCAGAATGCAGCCGCCTAAAATAATCTACCTTCCGTCTAGTTACCGATACCAGTGCGAAAAAGTCCAGAAATCATACGAGAAAAAACTTGCTCATGGAAAATTGACGGAAAAAGCGCTCGTGTGACAGCGGCTTTAGCTCAGGAGGGGACGATATAGGCTGTATAGTCTGTTCGCTGTAAGTAGGCGAAAACTCATATAACTTCTAACCTCTGTAACTCAAAAACGTCTAGAGTAATCGAGCTAATATTTCTACCATTTCGGAAGTGTCAGTGAAAGATGTGGAAATTTACAGCTAATTTGCTCTAGCCCTTTTTGAGTTACAGAGGATGGAGGTAATGATTTTTCGCCTACTTGCAGCGAATAAACTATACTAGTGGGGAAAATGAGGGTGGACAATGGACAAGAATAACACTAACTGATCCGTCCCACCATCAAAATAAATTTATATATTTTCGGCAGAAAAGTATATCGACTGAAGGCCGGTATATCCTAAATTGTTAGCTGGCTGTCTTCCCTCAGAAGAACCAGGATGGGTGAGAGGCAAATCTCAGAGAAGGGAGAGATGGATAGAATGTGTTCAACTTGAGAAGTGAGATAGTCAAAGTATTTAGGATTGTCAGTAGAATTACGGGAGAGATAAACAACACAGATATATTATATTTAGTGAGAGAGTGACAAGATAGCTTAAGGGAGCCCACCTCGCTTTTTGTATAGCTTAAGGGAGCCCACCTCGCTGTTTTTTTATCTTTCTCTCCCTCTCCCTATGGCTTGTATCCATTCGGCCCTATTCAGCCTACTATTTTAAGAGGTTTACCCCCATCCCCCCCATCCAGGTGTCAATATATTCCTGGCGAGCGGTAGCGAGCCAGCATATATATATATTTGTTTTGGCAGCAAGCTAAATTTGTACATTTTTCGATAGAAAAATTTCTCCGGCGAAGCCGGATTTCTCCATACAATGCAAGCTTGCTATCGCTCGCCAGAAATAAATCGACACCTAGATGGGGATAAAAGTCTTAAAACAGTTGGCTGAACGGAGCCGAATGGATACAAGCCAGGAAAAGAGAGAAAAGGAGAGAAAGGTAAAAAAAGCCGGTGACCCCCCTTAAGTGAGAGTGACAAGATAGCTTAAGCCAGAGTTGAGAATTCAAAAGAGTGAATGTTGGGAACACCAGAGCAAGTTAGATTGTTGCGTACGTGCACACAACATCCACCTTTGGCTTTGAAATAAGGATGGAGATAGTAGAAGGGTACATAGAAGGGTTTGCTGTCTGTTGCCTTAGACAACTGGGTTGCAGTGAGGAAAAGTAGGTCAGGTTTGGTAGAATCAGGAATCAGGAATCAGATTGAAGACAGGTTGCTTCAAAGGTTAGAAGTACAAGGGTCTAATGGAGAAAAAAGTTTTGAAGGATGAAGAGTTGGAGAGATGAAGAGTTGGAGAGATGAAAGCTGGTGGGCTGACCACCTTGCTATGTCCATGGTTTGTTGTTGTCTCCTGAGCAGCATGCCACGTGGTGTTGGTGAGGAAAGGCCGTTGTTGTTGGTGAAGGTTGTTGTTGTTGTTGTTGTTTCCTAAGCTGTTGGTGAAGGTGCGCGATGATGGTGGTGAAGAAGGAGATGATGTTGATCTTGATCCCTCGTTGATGGTGGTGAAGAAGGCGATGATGTTGATCTTGATCCCTCGATGATGGTGGTGAAGGAGATGATGTTGATCTTGATCCCTCGATGATGGTGGTGAAGGAGATGATGTTGATCTTGATCCCTCGATGATGGTGGTGAAGAAGGAGATGATGTTGATCTTGATCCCTCGTTGATGGTGGTGAAGAAGGAGATGATGTTGATCTTGATCCCTCGATGATGGTGGTGAAGAAGGAGATGATGTTGATCTTGATCCCTCGTTGATGGTGGTGAAGAAGGCGATGATGTTGATCTTGATCCCTCGATGATGGTGGTGAAGAAGGAGATGATGTTGATCTTGATCCCTCGTTGATGGTGTGACCGGGCGATGTTGTTGCCAGGAGGTGAGGTAGTGGCTCCTGAAGAGGGTGAGGTCCACTTGTCGTAGGGCATGGTGTTAGGGAGACCAATCGGACTATCATGGTCCCCCGTATGTAGACCCCACTACATCTTCTCCCACGTCTCCCCCAGGAAGTCACCATCCCCTCCACCTCCTCTCCATTGCCTACAGGTGTTGGCGAACTCCCCTGGTGGTAGGCTGGAGCTCTGTTGTTGTTGTAGGCATGGTGGTGGGTTGGTAGAAGAGAGGTGGTGCTCTACATAATGGAAGTTAGAGGAAAGGCCGCGAAAAGATAGGGTGAAACGTCTTATAATCGCCACGAAAATAGGCCAAAACATGTTAAACTTGACCTAGCAATTCGTGACAAACGTCTAATGTTCATGGCCACCCCTTCACGGGAATTACGGCGTCTAGCAAAAAAAAAAAAAAAAAAAAAAAAAAAAAACATTGAAATGCTACATATAGAAAACAAGAGATGAAACCGATGATGATTGAAGATACCCAAAAGATATTAATCAGGGTAACGACGCGGCCCCTTCCCCAGCCAGATCCGCCACCCCTACCGCTCTTTACTCAGGGGCTCGGGATTACCTCGGGCTGCTGTACAGTTAACAGGGGTGACGAAGGGGAAGCTGCAGGAGAGATAAATACCAAAGAAGGAGGAGCAGTATTAAGGGGAGGTATTTAGTTTGTTCCCTAGACCTCCAGCAAGATTAAGATTAAACCCCCTTGAGTCCCTTTCAAGATTAATTTGTACATTTCTCGGTAGAAAAATGTCCCGGCCGAAGGCCGTTTCCTCTTAAGTTACAGGCTCGCTATCGCTCGCCAGGATAACATTGACACCTGAATGGCACGAAAAGTCTTAAAATGGGGTGAAAGTTCTTAAAATCGCCAAACTAACGGGGCGAACGTTTTATAATATCAGAAGCAATGGGGCTAAACATGAGGGAGAAAGGGGTCAAGAAAAAAAATCCCTCTAGTGGATATCTCCCCTTAAAGGGAGAGGTGAAGAAGAACAGTGAGTTTAGCTCCGGAGAAGACTGTAAAGCCGGTATCACACGAGACGATTTATAGTCAAAAAATTTCTGGCAATATTTCTGGACAATTTTTCACTGGTATCGGAAACTAGACTGATGATGGATGGATTCAGGCAACCAAAATATTGTATACGTTAACCACACAAGCTGCCAGACCAGTGTTGAGGATGAATGTCGAGTGAAAAAGCGCTCGTGTGATACCGGCTTAAGGGGAGATATCCACTTGAGGGATTTTTTTCTTGACCCATTTCTCCCTCATGTTTAGCCCCATTGCTTTTGATATTATAAAACGTTCGCCCCATTAGCTTGGCGATTTTAAGAAGTTTCACCCCATTTATGTCACTTTTAATACCTTTCGTCCCATTTAGGTGTCGATTTTTTCCTGGCGAGCGATAGCGAGCCTGTAATTTAAGAGGAACCGGCCTTCGGCCGGGAAATTTTTCTACCGAAAAATGTACAAATTTATCTTGAAAGGGAGTCAAGGGGGTGTAATTTCAAGCTTGATGGAGGTCTAGGGAACAAACTAAAAACCTCCCCTTAATGGAGGAATATATAAGGAAGAAAGATGGACAAGATTAATACTAGTTCGTATGATCCTCGTCAAAATAAATGTGTAAATGTTTTGGTAGATAACAGTCTTGAGCGAAGTCTGATGGCTTTTAAATTGTGGCCTACCTACCGGATCGCCCAGAAAAGGTTGCAACCTAGAATGGGTGAAACGTCTTATGATCGCCAAAATAATGGGTCAAAAGTTGTAAAGCAGCAACATTGAAGACATTTGTAAGGTGTTATACATAGACAAATAAACACCTATTGAAACAAAATTCCATGAAGACAAAAATAGAAGGTTGAATTCGCCAATAATTATGCATTAATCAATAAACACCCAGCCCCTTCGTCAGTATAGGACCCACCACCCCTGCTGCTGCTGTTCACTCAGGGGCTCGGTGTAGGGATAGAGTTTATATTTTGGTCGGTTTATTCATTTATATAATATTTTGGTCGGTTTATTCATTTATATAATATTCTGGTCGGTTTATTCATTTACCGGTATATAATATTTTGGTCGGTTTATTCATTTATATAATATTTTGGTCGGTTTATTCATTTATATAATATTTTGGTCGGTTTATTCATTTATATAATATTTGTTTAGTATCCTCGCTAGACCTCCATCAAGCTTAAGGGGAGATATCCACTTGAGGGACTTTTTTCTGGACCCCTTTCTCTCTCATGTCTAGCCCCATTGCTTTTGAGATTTTAAGATGTTTGCCCCATTAGTTTGGCGATTTTAAGAAATTCACCCCATTTATGTCACTTTTAAGACCTTTCGTCCCATTTAGGTGTCGATTTTTTCCTGGCGAGCGAGAACGAGCCTGTAATTTAAGAGGAACCGGCCTCCGGCCGGGACATTTTTCTACCGAAAAATGTACAAATTTATCTTGAAAAGGGGTCAAGGGGTGTAATTTCAAGCTTGATGGAAGTCTAGGAAACACACTAAAAACCTCCCCTTAAACAGACGCCCCTACACCTCCCTTCTAGATATATTCGTACATCTTTAGGTAGAAAAATTTCCCGGCCAAAGGCCGGTTCCTCTTAAGTTTTGGCTCGCTATCGCTCGCCACGAAAAAATGGACACCTAAATAGCACGTAAGGTCTTAACATTGAAAGAACAGGGGCGAAAGTTCTTAAAATTGAAAGAACAGGGGCGAAAGTTCTTAAAATTGAAAGAACAGGGGCGAAAGTTCTTAAAATTGAAAGAACAGGGGCGAAAGTTCTTAACATTGAAAGAACAGGGGCGAAAGTTCTTAAAATTGAAAGAACAGGGGCGAAAGTTCTTAAAATCGCCAAACTAATGGGTCGACCGTCTTAAAATATAAAAAACACTAATGGGGCTAAACATGAGGGAGATGGGGGTGCAGAAAATACAACAATACCCCGGTAATTAAACATAAGGAGTACAAAGGAGTACAAAGGAAATCAAGCAACAACATATCTAGTGACCCTTCTAGGCTGCTTGTCCTCCAAAACACTGAGGATCAAGTGTCCAAACAGTGGTTTAGAGTGGGTAAGGGAACATTGGAAAGGGAACTACTGCCCTGCCACTAACGTGGCAGGACTAGGAAGTTAGTAGGGGACATATGGGTTAGTAACTGAGGGGAGGATAAAGTTATTCATTTACAAACGCAGTCAGTCGCGGGTTTGATGCGAGATATTTGTCTAGGCGGAATTTAAATGAATCAACGGTGCTGCAGTCTACAACGTCTCGGGGAAGCCCATTCCACAAGTTGACAACTCGATTGAAGAAGAAATTCTTAGATTCGTGCGAGTTAAATGATTTACCAATAATTTTGCAACCGTTTCCCCGCGTGTAATTAGATTGGTCGATAGTGAAGTACTTACTACAGTTCATATTGTCGATGCCTTTGATGATTTTGAACACTTGAATTAAGTCACCTCTTAATCTGCGCTGGGTTAAAGGAAATAGATTTAATTCTCTAAGACGCTTTTCGTATGGTTTGTTCTTTAGGCTAGGTATCATTTTGGTAACTCTACGTTGAACTCGTTCTAGCTTGTTTATATCTTTTTTGGTAATAAGGGCACCAGGATTGAACGCAGTATTCCAGAAGAGGGCGGACTAAGGAATTGTAAAGGGTTAGGATAACTTCTTTGGATTTATGCTCAAATGACCTGCCTATAAAGCCAATTATTTTGTTTGCCTTCTTAACAACTTCTGAACATTGTTGACTCGGTTTTAGGTTACTCGATATTGTTACTCCCAGATCAGTTTCTCTGTTTACATTCTTAAGCTGAGTGCCATTCATCGAATAGTTTGCTTTCCTCATTTAGGTATCCGACATGTAGTACTTTACATTTATCCGCATTGAAACTCATTTGCCAAATTTGGGCCCAACATGACAATTTATCTAGATTGTGTTGCATATCGTCAACTTGTTCTTTTGAGAGTACGCTATTTGCAATTTTTGTATCGTCAGCAAATTTTGAGATTGTGCAGGTGAGACCCTCATCTATGTCGTTGATGTAAATTAGAAAGAGAATTGGTCCTAGTACCGATCCCTGGGGTACCCCGCTACTTACATTGGTCCATTTAGATGCCTTACCGTTTATGACTATCCTTTGCTTTCTGTTGCTGAGCCAATTTTCTATCCATTTCAACACACCGTCTTGTATTCCATGCGCTTTTAGTTTTAGCAGTAAACGTTTGTGGGGAACTTTGTCAAAGGCCTTTTGAAAATCAAGGTATATAATATCTACAGCTTTACTCTCATCGTAGAGGTTGAGGATATCGTGGAAGAAGTCTAAGAGGTTTGTTAAACAGGAACGTTTTTTACGAAAGCCGTGTTGAGTATCTTTAAGTATGTTATTTTCCTCTAAGTGATTTACGAGTCTGTCTCGTATGACCGTTTTCTAGCATTTTACATACAACTGAGGTTAAGCTAATTGGACGATAGTTACTGGTAGGGATTTGCTGCCTTTTTTGAATATCGGTGTTACGTTGGCTAGCTTCCACTGATCAGGCATAGTTCCAGACTGCAAGGATTTATTGAATAGTAATGTCAGTGGTTTGGAGAGCTCATTCTTAGCTTCCTTTAGAACTCTAGGCGAGATTGTATCAGGTCCTGGCGTTTTATTTACCTTGAGTTTATCTAAACAATTCAATACTTCTCTCTCTGTAACGGTGATATTGCTTAGAACATCTGAATTATCAATCTGAATCCGCGATGGCGTAGGGATATCACTGAGGTCTTCTGTTGTAAAAACTGATGCAAAGAAGGTATTGAGGGCATTACTCATTTGTACTTCGTCTTTGGTGTATTCTCCTTTTTCATCGACTAACGGTCCAACAGTTGAAGTAACTACTCTTTTCTTTCTGATATAACTATAGAATTCTTTCGGGTTTGTTTTACTTTGATTCGCAATATGTAACTCTAAGGCCTTTTTACTTTGCTTAATTAACTTTTTGGCTTTGCGTCGTAGCTCTACAAATTTCACCCGTTCTTCGTCATTTTGTGAGGATTTTAATCTATCATTAGCAAAATTTTTAGCAAGCAGGCAGTTTGAAATATCTTTATTCCACCATTTGGGCTTATTATTATGGCCTGGACGCCGTACTTTCGATGGTATGCAGTCTTGCACTGCTTTTAGGTAAGTGGTTTCGAATAACTTCCAAGATGTATTTATGTCGTTATTGTTAATTAAAAAGCTCCAGTCAGTTTCTTTAAACATAGCTCTAAGTTTATGGAAGTTTGCTTTCTTGAAATTAGGGACTTTTTCTATGCTACTATTTGGTTCGTTACTAGTAAACTTTAAAGTGAAAGTTATCGTACGATGGTCGCTGTTACTGAATTCATCACCAACATTCAAATTCTCTATCAATTCTTCTTTTGTTGCAAGTACAATGTCAAGAACGTTATTACCACGGGTCGGCGTTCGAACAAATTGATAAAGCGAACTCTCTTGCAAGTTCGTATACAAGTCTTGTCCGGAGTGTGAAGTAAGAGTATCGCCCCACTTGGTCACAGGTAAATTAAAGTCGCCAAAAATTACGGTATCTTGTGAGTTACTTACATCTGCAATTTGTTCGTAAATTTCTCGGTCAGTTTGCACTGATTGAGCTGGAGGTCTGTATATTAACGCAAGTATTATTTTTGTACCTTTATTATTCTTTATTAGCACAAAAGATGTGTCGACGTTCACAATTTGAGGTTTTGACACGAGGGTCGGGTTAAGACTTTCTTTGATATAAAATAAAACGCCACCTCCATTTTTATTTATTCGGCTGTTCTCAAACATTACAAACCAGGAGTGGGCAGGGCGGCGACTCTCCAACCCAAGTGTGAAACGTTACTCTCGATCTTTCTTCTATTCAACAGCTGAGGTCTGGAACTCTCTCCCAGAATCAGAGTTGTTCTTTTCCTATGACTTAAATTGCTTCAAACTCCGTGTGTGTCCAGGCATTTTGACTCGAACGTCCCTTGATTTTGGCCCTGTCACTCTTTCAACTTTGGGGGAGGCACTCGCTGTAGCAAGTTTTGCCTTTTGTTTCCCTCACTCACATAAACAAAAACATAAAAAAATGTGCTCGATACACAATTGGAGAATATGAAACTCCTATGCCTCTGTCTCATATTAAGCGGAGGTTTTTAGTTGATTCCCTAGACTTAAGCTTAATTTTAAGCTTAGATCAAGCTTAAAATTACTCCCCCTAGACCCCCTTTCAAGATAAATTTGTACATTTTTCGGTAGAAAAATGTCCCGGCCGAAGGCCGGTTCCCCTTAAATTACAGGCTCGCTATCGCTCGCCAGAAAAAATCGACACCTAAATGGCACGAATGGTCTTAAAATTGACAGAAATGGGGCGAGGGTTCTTAAAATCGACAAACTAATGGGGCAAGCGTCTTTAAATCTCACAAGCAATGGGGCTAAACATGAGGGAGAAAGAGGCTCAGAAAAAAATCCTCCAGGTGGAAATCTCCCCTTAACCCTTTCAAGCTCCAATACGCGTTTCTGTTGTTTCTGGCTACTATTAGACGATTTTATTCAGATTAGTAACGGTATATGGAAGTCAAAGGGTTGATCGAGATAGTATTGACCCCTTTTAATACCCACAGATACTTCCTAAGCTGCATAACATTGTCTAATGATAGCCAACATACACTGCTAAAACGCGTCAGAGCTTCAAAGGGTTAAGGGGAGATCTCCACTTCAGGGATTTTTTTCTTGACCCCTTTCTCCCTCATGTTTAGCCCCATTGCTTTTGATATTATAAAACGTTTGCCCCATTAGTTTCGCGATTTTAAGAACTTTCACCCCATATTAAGACCTTTCGTGCAATTCAGGTGTCGATTTTATCCTGGCGAGTGACAGCGAGCCTGTAATTTAAGAGGAACCGGCTTTCAGCCGGGAAATTTTTCTACCGAAAAATGTACAAATTTATCTTGAAAGGGGGTCTAGGGGGTGTAATTTTAAGATTGATGGAATTCTAGGGAACGAACTAAAAACCTCCCCTTAATGCCAAGTTTCCACCATTAACAACACCATTAACAACACCATTAACAACACCATTACCAACACCATTAACACCACCATTAACACCACCATTAACAACACCATTAACAACACCATTAACAACACCATTAACAACACCATTAACAACACTATTAACAACACCATTAACAACATTAACACCATTAACAACACCATTAACACCACCATTAACACCACCATTAACAACACCATTAACAACACCATTAACACCACCATTAACAACACCATTAACACCACCATTAACAATACCATTAACAACACCATTAACAACACCATTAACAACACCATTAACACCATCATTAACAACACCATTAACACCATTAACACCACCATTAACACCACCATTAACAACACCATTAACAACACCATTAACAACATAATTATTTTCCAACATATTCTTGGTAAAAGCGAAGTAACCAAGTTGAGGCCATGAAACCCACTGTAATGCAAACTAGGGCAGGGTTAAGGGGAGATTTTCCACTTGAGGGACTTTTTTCTGGACCCCTTTCTCATTCAGGTTTAGCCCCGTTGCTTTTAAGATTTTAAGACGTTCGCCCCATTAGTTTGACGATTTTAAGAACTTTCGCCCCATTTATGTCAATTTTAAGATCTTTCGTGTCATTTAGGGGTCAATCTTTTCCTGGCGAGCGATAGCGAGCCTGTAATTTAAGAGGAACCGGCCTTCGGCCGGGAAATTTTTCTACCGAAAAATGTACAAATTTATCTTGAAAGGGGGTCAAGGGGGTGAAATTTTAAGATTGCTGGAGGAGTAGGAAACAAACTAGAAACCTCCCCTTAAAGCGAGAGGTTAGGAGGAACAGGGGACGATTGAGGCAGATTTATGATAAAGGTGGAGGAAGCTGTGCAGAGGGGAGAGATGGAGGAGGTATAGAAGAACTTGAATTAAGGGAGCCCACCTCGCTATTTTTCTCTTTCTCTCCCTCTCTCTTTGGCTTGTATCCATTCGGCCCCATTCAGCCTACTGTTTTAAGACGCTTACCCCCATCCAGGTGTCAATATTTTCCTGGCGAGCGGTACCGAGCCAGCATATACTGTATATATTTTTTTTTTGACAGCAAGCTAAATTTGTACATTTTTCGATAGAAAAATTTCTTCGGCGAAGCCGGATTTCTCCCTACAATGCTGGCTCGCTTTCGCTCGCCAGGAAGAAATCGACACCTGGATGGGGATAAACGTCTTAAAACAGTTGGCTGAATGGGGCTGAATGGATACAAGCCAGGGAAAGAGGGAGAGCAAGACAAAAAAAGCGAGGTGGGCTCCCTTAATGTGAAAGGTCAGGAGGAAGTATAGGGGACGATTGAGGCAGATTTATGATAAGATGGAGGAAGCTGTACAGAGGGGAGAGATGCAAGAGGTATAGAATAACTTAAATATATGGAGGGAGGGAGCTTTAACCCCTTCTGTACCGGAAACGTCCCTTTAACTTTATTCTGGCTAGTATTAGACGATATTATTCAGTTTAAAAAAGGCCTCCAGCAATTGACCACTTGCGAGTTTCAGGGCTATAAGGAAGTTGGAGCCGTAAACATCGATATAAAACAGAAACTAAATCATGATGTAGGTTTCTGATGGATGGAAAGTATGATCAACAAATGTGTATGGGTTTATAAATGTGTATGGGTTTATAAATGTGTATGGGTTTATAAATGTATATGGGTTTATAAATGTGTATGGGTTTATAAATGTGTGTGGGTTTATAAATGTGTGTGGGTTTATAAATGTGTATGGGTTTATAAATGTGTATGGGTTTATAAATGTGTATGGGTTTATAAATGTGTATGGGTTTATAAATGTGTATGGGTTTATAAATGCACTACAACCGTATTTTAGCTGGTAATGCTGCTAAATATCTACAGCTCCAACTTCCTATAGCCTGAAACTCGCAAGTGGTTAATTGGCAGGTTTTGAACTATCTCACATAACCCTTTTCACTACCACAGAATTCTTAAACTGTATAAAATCGTCTTAATATAGCTAGAATTGATAAGACGTCGCCGGTACAGAACGGGTTAAGAGAGAGAGAGGGAGAATTCAGAAGGGAAGGATGGCGATTTTGCAAGATGTTGAAAGGGAGATGGGTCGTTTTTCTGGACTCCTTTCTCCCTCGTGTTTAGCTCCATTACTTTTGAGATTTTAAGACGTTCGGCCCATTAGTTTGTCGATTTTAAGACCTTTCATCCCATGTTTTCAGCAATATAAAGAATTTTCGTGCCATTTTGGTGTCGATTTTTTCCTGGCGAGCGATAGCGAGCCTGTATTTTAAGAGAAACCGGCTTTTGGCCGGTACATTTTTCTACCGAAAATTTACAAATACATCTTGAAGGGGGGGGGGGGGGGGAGGGTCTAAGGGGTGTTTTCATTAGGTTAAGGGGAGGTTTCTAGTTTGTTTCCTACTCCTCCAGCAATCTTAAAATTTCACCCCCTTGACCCCTTTCAAGATAAATTTGTACATTTTTCGGTAGAAAAATGTCCCGGCCGAAGGCCGGTTATTCTCAAATTACAGGTTCGCTATCGCTCGCCAGGATAAACTCGACACCTAAATTGCACGAAAGGTCTTAAAATTGACAGAATGGGGCGGAAATTCTTAAAATCGCCAAACTAATGGGACGACTGTCTTAAAATCTCAAAAGCAATGGGGCTAACCATGAGGGAGAAAGGGGTCCAGAAAAAAAATCCCTCAAGTCGATATCTCCCCTTAAATGGAGGTCTAGGGAGGAAACTACATAAGTAACACAAAAATATAAATGTATAAACCAATAAATAATGCCCCTCCCCCATTAACCCTCTCCGTCATATGTGCGTGAAAGGGTTAATGAAGCTGCAAAAGACCCAAACCTAAGATAAGATGGCTGCGTTGACAGAGAAGAGGTGTGGTGGTGTAGTTTGACTGAGACCATGGCCTTCTCCCTCAGGTTTAGCCCCAGTAATTTTGAGATTCCAAGACGTTCGCCCCATTAGTTTGTTGATCTAAGACCTTTCGCCCCATTTATTTGTCAATATTAAGCTTAACTGTTCGTGCTATTTAGGTGACTATTTTGTCCTCGCCAGCGACAGCGAGCCTGTAGTTTCGGAGGAATCGGCCTTCGGCCGAGATATATTTCTACCGAAAAATGTACACATTAATCTCGAAGGAGGATCTTGAGTGTGTGTGTGTGTGTGTGTGTGTGTGTGTGTGTGTGTGTGTGTGTGTGTGTGTGTGTGTGTGTGTGTTTTAAAGCTTGACGGAGGCCTTGGGAAGAAACTAAAATATTCTTAAATATATATATATATATATATATATATATATATATATATATATATACGGTATATATAAACAAATGAAAAAATAATTATGATAGGGTAAGTTATTTGTATTAAAGAATTGAAGAAGTGCTACTTTTCTATGGTGAGAAAGGTAGAGGGGAAAGTGTATGGCAAGGAGACGATAAAGAGGAAGAGTAATGGGCAATAGAGGGATAACGGAGGGAAGAAGGAAGGGCCAGATAAGTAAGGGAAGAAGGAAGGGTGAGATAAATAAGGGAGGAGGGCGAGGACAAGATAAATAAGGGAGAAGAAAGGGCCAGATAAGTAAGGGAAGAAGGAAGGGTGAGATAAATAAGGGAGGAGGGCGAGGACAAGATAAATAAGGGAGAAGAAAGGGCCAGATAAATGAGGGAAGAAGGAAGGGTGAGATAAATAAGGGAGGAGGGCGAGGACAAGATAAATAAGGGAGAGGATAATAAAGGGCCAGATAATTATAAGAGAAAGAAGGGAGATAAATAAGGGAGGAAGGAAGGGAACTAAGGAAGAGAGAGAGAGACGCGATAATAAAGAGAGAGAGAGAGAGAGAGAGAGAGAGAGAGAGAGAGAGAGAGAGAGAGAGAGAGAGAGAGGACACCCAGGGATAACTAAGGAAGAGAGAGAGAGAGAGAGAGACGCGATAATAAAGAGAGAGAGAGAGAGAGACGCGATAATAAAGAGAGACGGGTGAAGAGAGAGAGAGAGTGTTGCTACTCTGTATAAGTCTCAAGTTCGTCCATTGATGGAATACTCTCCACTTGCATGGTCATCATGTCCCCCCTCATACTTGAAACTTTTGGATCAAATACAGAAAAGAGCTGAACACTTGATCCAACTCAAAGAACAAGAACATCATGCCCCCAGGTTTCAGCCTCTACAACAGCGTCGGGATGTGGCAGGTTTGTGTGTAACATACAAAACCCAAAAAATGCACACTCCACACCTGGCAGCCTTACATCTACAACCTGCCCAACCAACATCATATGCAACAAGAACCGCATCCACAAGGTATCATCAGGTCAGTGTTCCATTTGCTAGGACAGAACACTACCTTCGTTCCTACTTACCAAAGTACACAAGACTGTGGAATCACCTGGTTCAGCACGCTGACCTGCATCACTTAACCTCACTACAACAGTTCAAGTCGGAGGTTAATAACTGGCTCAGGAATATCACAGTTCCGTACTAAATCTTGGTAATATAATTATTAATTATCAAACTTCATAAAGAGGGATCTTTGATAAAATATATACTGGTATCTATTATATATAAATATATCAATGCTATATATTTTTTGCAGTTTTAAATGTGTTTCGCTATAGATAATTCCACGTTTCATCACTGGAATTTTAGCTGTAAGAACACCATATAATGTCGTGAAGTTTAGAGGAAAAAAAAAAAGAGAGAGAGAGAGAGAGAGAGAGAGAGAGAGAGAGCGAGAGAGAGAGAGAGAGAGAGAGAGAAAAAAAAGAAAAAAAAGAGAGAGAGAGAGAGAGAGAGAGAGGACACCCAGGGATAACTAAGGAAGAGAGAGAGAGAGAGACGCGATAATAAAGAGAGACGGGTGAAGAGAGAGAGAGAGAGAGAGGACACCCAGGGATAACTAAGGAAGAGAGGGAGAGAGAGACGCGATAATAAAGAGAGAGAGAGAGAGAGGACACCCAGGGATAACTAAGGAAGAGAGAGACGCGATAATAAAGAGAGACGGGTGAAGAGAGAGAGAGAGAGAGAGGACACCCAGGGATAACTAAGGAAGAGAGAGACGCGATAATAGAGAGAGAGAGAGAGAGAGAGAGACGCGATAATAAAGAGAGACGGGTGAAGAGAGAGAGAGAGAGAGGACACCCAGGGATAACTAAGGAAGAGAGAGAGAGAGAGACACGATAATAAAGAGAGAGAGAGAGAGAGACGCGATAATAATGAGAGACGGGTGAAGAGGGAGAGAGAGAGGACACCCAGGGATAACTAAGGAAGAGAGAGAGAGAGACGCGATAATAAAGAGAGAGAGAGAGAGAGACGCGATAATAAAGAGAGACGGGTGAAGAGAGAGAGAGGACACCCAGGGATAACTAAGGAAGAGAGAGAGAGAGAGAGACGCGATAATAAAGAGAGAGAGAGAGAGAGAGAGAGGACACCCAGGGATAACTAAGGAAGAGAGAGACGCGATAATAAAGAGAGACGGGTGAAGAGGGAGAGAGAGAGGACACCCAGGGATAACTAAGGAAGAGAGAGAGAGAGAGACACGATAATAAAGAGAGAGAGAGAGACGCGATAATAAAGAGAGAGAGAGAGAGAGACGCGATAATAAAGAGAGAGAGAGAGAGAGACGCGATAATAAAGAGAGAGAGAGAGAGACGCGATAATAAAGAGAGAGAGAGAGAGAGAGACGCGATAATAAAGAGAGACGGGTGGAGAGAGAGAGGACACCCAGGGATAACTAAGGAAGAGAGGGAGAGAGAGAGAGAGAGAGAGACGCGATAATAAAGAGAGACGGGTGAAGAGGGAGAGAGAGAACGATTAAGGGGAGATGTGAGATTATGGGGGTGTTTATAAGGGGAGGTGGGGTCGTTTTTCTGGCCCCCCTTCTTCCCCGTGTTATTTAGCCCCATTAGTTTTCAGATTATACGACGTTCGTCCCATTAGTTTGGCGACCTTAACAACTTTAGCTCCATTTCGTTGTCAATTTTAAGACCTATCGTGCCATTTAGGTGTCGATTTTTTCCTGGCGAGCGAAAGCGAGCCTGCAATTATAAGAGGAACCGACCTTCGGCCGGGACATTTTTCTACCGAAAAATTTACAAATTTATCTTGAGGAGGGGATGTTTTTTTTTTTTTTTTTTTTTTTTTTTTTTTTTTTTTTTTTAGGGAGGTCTAGCAAGGAAACTAAAAAAAATATATGAATACATTAATGAATAGACAAAAATATCAGCCACTAGCCCCGGGTGAAGAGGGCGAGACTGAGGGCAGCTGAGAGAAAGGGGGTGGGGGGTTTATAGGATGTTATAACCCCCTCTCAAGATCCGGTACGTATTTATTGTTTTGTGTTAAAGTAATTATAAAATAAATATAAAGTATAAGTAAGGCGATCAAAAGACCTTCCTCCTAAAGAGACACCAAAAATATCTATCTATCTATCTATTGCCGGACGCCGTGATCCCCGAAGGGATGGCCAGGAACGAAACGCCCCCATGCACCTGTGTCCCCAGTCAGTTGACGTCCCTCCTCCTATCCAGCAACTCTTTCAGGCCTATACCTCCTAACTCCATCCTTACAACTCTCACTCAGTCTACCTCTCCCTCTCTGTCCTTCCACCTCGCTCTCGTATACCTTCTTTACCTTCTTTGCATCAGTTTTTACAACAGAAGACCTCAGTGATATCCCTACACCATCGCCGATTCAGATTGATAATTCAGATGTTCTAAGCAATATCACCGTTACAGAGAGAGAAGTATTGAATTGTTTAGATAAACTCAAGGTAAATAAAACGCCTGGACCTGATACAATCTCGCCTAGAGTTATAAAGGAAGCTAAGGATGAGCTCTCTAAACCACTGACATTACTATTCAATAAATCCTTGCAGTCTGGAACTATGCCCGATCAGTGGAAGCTAGCCAACGTAACACCGATATTCAAAAAAGGCAGCAAATCCCTACCCAGTAACTATCGTCCAATTAGCTTAACCTCAGTTGTATGTAAAATGCTAGAAACGGTCATACGAGACAGACTCGTAAATCACTTAGAGGAAAATAACATACTTAAAGATACTCAACACGGCTTTCGTAAAAACGTTCCTGTTTAACAAACCTCTTAGACTTCTTCCACGATATCCTCAACCTCTACGATGAGAGTAAAGCTGTAGATATTATATACCTTGATTTTCAAAAGGCCTTTGACAAAGTTCCCCACAAACGTTTACTGCTAAAACTAAAAGCGCATGGAATACAAGACGGTGTGTTGAAATGGATAGAAAATTGGCTCAGCGACAGAAAGCAAAGAGTAGTCATAAACGGTAAGGCATCAAAATGGACCAATGTAAGTAGCGGGGTACCCCAGGGATCGGTACTAGGACCAATTCTCTTTCTAATTTACATCAACGACATAGATGAGGGTCTCACCTGTACAATCTCAAAATTTGCTGACGATACAAAAATTGCAAATAGCGTACTCTCAAAGAACAAGTTGACGATATGCAACACAATCTAGATAAATTGTCATGTTGGGCCCAAATTTGGCAAATGAGTTTCAATGCGGATAAATGTAAAGTACTACATATCGGATACCTAAATGAGAAAGCAAACTATTCGATGAATGGCACTCAGCTTAAGAATGTAAACAGAGAAACCGATCTGGGAGTAACAATATCGAGTAACCTAAAACCGAGTCAACATGTTCAGAAGTTGTTAAGAAGGCAAACAAAATAATTGGCTTTATAGGCAGGTCATTTGAGCATAAATCCAAAGAAGTTATCCTAACCCTTTACAATTCATTAGTCCGCCCTCTTCTGGAATACTGCGTTCAATCCTGGTGCCCTTATTACCAAAAAGATATAAACAAGCTAGAACGAGTTCAACGTAGAGTTACCAAAATGATACCTAGCCTAAAGAACAAACCATACGAAGAGCGTCTTAGAGAATTAAATCTATTTCCTTTAACCCAGCGCAGATTAAGAGGTGACTTAATTCAAGTGTTCAAAATCATCAAAGGCATTGACAATATGAACTGTAGTAAGTACTTCACTATCGACCAATCTAATTACACGCGGGGAAACGGTTGCAAAATTATTGGTAAATCTTTTAACTCACACGAATCTAAGAATTTCTTCTTCAATCGAGTTGTCAACTTGTGGAATGGGCTTCCCCGAACGTTATAGACTGCATCACCGTTGATTCATTTAAACTCCGCCTAGACAAATATCTCGCATCAAACCCGCAACTGACTGCGTTTGTAAATGAATAACTTTATTTTATCCCCCCCTCAGTTACTAACCCATCTGTCCCCTACTAACTTCCTAATCCTGCCACGGACATTAGTTCCAGGGCAGTAATTCCCCTTCCAATGTTCCCTTACCCACTCTAAACCACTGTTTGGACACTTGATCCTCAGTGTTTTGGAGGACAAGCAACCTAGAAGGGTCACTAGATCTGTTGTTGCTTGATTTCCTTTGTACTCCTTTGTACTCCTTTGTACTCGTACACTCTCTTAGTCATTCTCTCGCTTCCCATAAGTTTCACATGGCCGAACCATCTTAAGGGAGGCCACCTGGCTTTTTTTCTCTTTCTCTCCCTCTCTCTTTGGCTTGTATCCATTCGGCCCCATTCAGTCTACTGTTTTAAGACGTTCACCCCCATCCAGGTGTCAATATTTTCCTAGCGAGCGGTAGCGAGCCAGCATATATATTTTTGTTTTGACAGCAAGCTAAGTTTGTACATATTTCGATAGAAACATGTCTCCGGTGAAGCCGGATTTCTCAATACAATGCTGGCTCGCTATCGCTCGTCAGGAAGAAATCGACACCTGGATGGGGATAAACGTCTTAAAACAGTTAGCTGAATGGGGCCGAATGGATACAAGCCAAGGAAAGAGAGAAAAGGAGAGAAAGATAAAAAAAGGCGGTGACCCCCCTTAAGGTGTTCTTTTTCACACTTTCCAGCACACCTACATCCATCCACTAAAAAGATACTCATTGACAACAAAAAATTAACCCCTTCAGCAAGATGACGCCTTTTACCATTCAGTATGGATAACATTAAACGATATTACGCAGTTTAGTCTATCTATCTATATATATTACGCAGTTTAGTCTATCTATCTATATATATATTTACTCAGGCCCAATCCCCACTTTTCCTTTTTTTCCTTTTTTTTTGGGGGGGGGGGGCGACTCGAGACAGAGCAAGAATAGGGACAACCCCAAACACATCAGAAAACAATGAACACAATAAAAACAAAACACACATTCACACCCATCTAGCAGTTTAGTAAGGACCTATATTATTCAGAGAGTTTATGGAGATCGTAAATAATGACAATAATAATAATAATGACTATATAATATCCTTTCGAGTCGTAGAAGTAGATTACAAGCTAAAGAAAGTCGTCTGATGGTAACCAGAATACGAGGACAATTACGCCATCGTGCTGAATGGGTCATTTGCAACTAGTTCGACATCTCTACCACAGTATACAGTTTGGGGTATAAATCCGTGTTAATTAATATGTTCCCTCCACCAACCAACTTTACTCCTAAACTCAATTAATGAAATCAACAAATTACTTTTAAGGAGATTAATTGAAAAGGGGCTGTCAAAGCTAACATAGGCTAAACGTATGATGGTTTCATATCTAATTTCGATTGTATTGACATGTTTATTGCGTGTGACAATTTCGATATCTTGAAATGCACAATAATTCTTCTACCTAACTGCTTGGCTAACTTTGGCAGCTATACCTTTTTCCATGTTAGTAGACCAAATTTCTTGACCAGTAACCTCTATAACTCACAAACGACGGTGGCTATCAAGCTAATATGTCTACCAGTTGGGAAGGGCCAGCCAGGTTCCATATATAATTTTGATTGTATGGAGTTGTTTATTGCGTGTGCCGATTTTGACACTTTTGATCAAGATACGCACAATTCCCACAAATTCTGTCACTTGGTTGCCTCACTACGTTGTATTTGGTCTACTTAAGGGGAGGTGGGCCGTTTTTCTGGTCCTCCTTCTTCCTCATGTTTAGCCCAATTAGTTTTCAGATTTTAAGACGTTAGCCCCAGTAGTTTGTCGATTTTAAGACCTTTCGCCCAATTTCTTTGTCAATATTAAGACCTTTCGTGCTATTTAGGTGTCGATTTTTTTCCATGGCGAACGATAGTGAGCCTGTAATTTTGGAAGAACCGGCCTTCGCCCTTCAGCCTTCTGCCGAAAAATGTACAAATTATTTTAGAAGGGGGAACAAATGGATGTTTTTTAAAGTTTGATGGAGGTCTAGGGAGGAAACTAATATATATACAGTATATATATATATATATATATATATATATATATATATATATATATATATATATATATATATATATATATATAATAATGAATATATGAACTAATGGACCAAAACATAATCCCTTCCCCCTAAAATGGAACACAGGGTATAACTGGCAAAGTTGTATTCAGCCGACCCAGTGTTCTTCTTGTATCCGTCAACACCCGGGCTTCCAATATACACGCAACGTTTCAAGAGGGACGTGTCGGGAGGCAAACAAAAACACATGTTGGACCGAACTAACAAGCTAACGGATAGAAAACAAGAAAATATGATAAATGAAACCGAGCAAATAAATATATGATAACAAACTATAAAAGAAACCGAACAAATACATATATGATAAACTATAAGAGAAACCGAACTAATACAAATAAAACACAAAAATAAAAGAAACCGAACAAATATAATAATGATAAACTATAAGAGAAACCGAACTAATAAATATAAAACACAAAAATAAAATAAACCTAACAAATAAATAAGAAAACAAAACACTGTAGAATAAACCGAACAAATAACAAAATAAATTATAAAAGAAACCGAACAAATAACAAAATAAGAAAACACCAAATTAAAGAAAACGAACAAATTAATATAAGAAAACAAACTATAAAAGAAACCGAACAAATAAAAATAAGACACACAAATAAAATAAACCGAACAAATAAAAATAAGACACAAATAAAATAAACCGAACAAATAAAAATAAGACACACAAATAAAATAAACCGAACAAATAAAAATAACACACAAATAAAATAAACCGAACAAATAAAAATAAGACACACAAATAAAATAAACCGAACAAATAAAAATAAGACACACAAATAAAAGAAACCGAACAAATAAAAATATGACACACAAATAAAATAAACCGAACAAATAAAAATATGACACACAAATAAAATAAACCAAACAAATAAAAATATGACACAAATAAAATAAACCGAACAAATAAAAATAAGACACACAAATAAAATAAACCGAACAAATAAAAATAAGACACAAATAAAAGAAACCGAACAAATAAAAATATGACACACAAATAAAATAAACCGAACAAATAAAAATATGACACAAATAAAATAAACCGAACAAATAAAAATATGACACAAATAAAATAAACCGAACAAATAAAAATAAGACACACAAATAAAATAAACCGAACAAATAAAAATAAGACACACAAATAAAAGAAACCGAACAAATAAAAATAAGACACACAAATAAAAGAAACCGAACAAATAAAAATATGACACACAAATAAAATAAACCGAACAAATAAAAATAAGACACAAATAAAAGAAACCGAACAAATAAAAATAAGACGCACAAATAAAAGAAACCGAACAAATAAAAATAAGACGCACAAATTAAAGAAACCGAACAAATAAGAATTATAAAAAAAAAAAAAAAAAAAAAAAAACGAACAAATAAAAAAAGGGACGTGTCAGATAATTTGCTTGATAATTTGCTCGATAATATTATCGAGACATTCTGACACGTCCATGTAATATTATTCAGGCCGGGAGATAAGATATGTCGCTTTTCTGCACCCCCTTCTCCCTCATGTTTAGCCCCTTATGTTTTGAGATTATAAGACGTTCGCCCTATTAGTTTGGCGATTCTACGCCCTAACACCCCTATTCTTTGTCCGTGTTATGACCTGTCGTGCCACTTACTGTAGGCCCTGGCGAGCGGTAGCGAGCCTGTAATTTTAGGAGGAACCAGCATTCAGCCGGCACATTTTGTTTTACCGAAAAATGTACAAATTTATCTTGAAGGGGGGTCTAAGGGGTGTTTAGTAAAGCTGTATCGAGGTCTAGCGAGGACACTAACACATGACAAATAAATTAATATACGAACAGGCCAAAATATAAACCCGATCCCCTTAAGGGGAGATTTCCACTTGAGGGATCTTTTTCTGGATCCCTTTCTATCTCATGTTTAGTCCCATTGCTTTTGATATTCTAAGACGTTCGCCCCATTAGTTTGGTGATTTTAAGAACTTTTGACCCATTTCTGTCAATGTTAAGATCTTTCGTGCCATTTAGGTGTCGATTTTATCCTGGCGAGCGATAGCGAGTCTGTAATTTAAGAGTACCCGGCCTATGGCCGGGAAATTTTTCTACCGAAAAATTTTCACATTTATCTTGAAAGGGGGTCAAGGGGGTGAAATTTTATGATTGCTGTTAGAGTAGGAAACAAACTAAAAACCTCCCCTTAACTTCCGTCCACACACTGACTCTTTGCAATCTCTCTATCTCTCTTCGCCGCAGCTTTGCATCTCTCTCTTGCTATTCTACCGCTATTACAATAACCATTGTTCCTCAGAGCTCTCTCAGTGCACCTGTCTTGCAGCACAATCCCACCCATACTCTGTGCAACTCTCCAATCCAAGAGCGAAACGATTTTCCCAAGCCTTCTTCTATTCAACAGCTGAGCTCTGGAACTCTCTCCCTGAATCCATCTTCCCCTCATCCTATAACATAAAATGCTTCAAACTCCGTGTGTCCAGGTATTTTGGCTCTAACAGTCCTGGATTTTGGCCGTGAACTCTTTCAACTGGGGGAGGCACTCGTCACACGCAGTTCTGCCTTTTGTCTCCATCATCCACATAAAATAAAATACAATAACAACAAAAAAATATATATATCTCATTTAATCTTTTGATCTCCCACAGATTCTGCCTATGTTGTGGAACCTTAATCACCATTACCTTAAGGGCAGATCTCCACTTGAGGGATTTTTTTCTTGACCCCTTTCTCCCTCATGTTTAGCCCCATTGCTTTTGATATTATAAAACGTTTGCCCCATTAGTTTAGCGATTTTAAGAACTTTCACTCCATATTAAGACCTTTCGTGCCATTCAGGTGTCGATTTTATCCTGGCGAGCGATAGCGAGCCTGTATTTTAAGAGGAACCGGCCTTCGGGCGGGACAGTTTTCTACCGAAAAATGTACAAATTTATCTTGAAAGGGACTCCAGGGGGTGTAATTTTAAGCTTGATGGAGGTGTAGGGAACAAACTAAATACCTCCCCTTAATCGAACTTCGTAAGATTGCATTCAGACACAAATATAGTTTGGAGTTTAACTATTCAGTGTTATACTTACAATGAACTGACGTCACTCAACTCTCAGGATTCGGTCGGACTCTCCACTGTAAAAGATCAAAATGGACTAGGATTATATACTGCAAGTCTGCTATGTGTATTATGGACACATGGGTTAGCATATTATATACTGCAAGTCTGCTATGTGTATTATGGACACATGGGTTAGCATATTATATACTGCAAGTCTGCTATGTGTATTATGGACACATGGGTTAGCATATTATATACTGCAAGTCTTCTATGTGTATTATGGGCACATGGGTTAGCATATTATATACTGCAAGTCTGCTATGTGTATTATGGACACATGGGTTAGCATATTATATACTGCAAGTCTGCTATGTGTATTATGGACACATGGGTTAGCATATTATATACTGCAAGTCTGCTATGTGTATTATGGACACATGGGTTAGCATATTATATACTGCAAGTCTGCTATGTGTATTATGGACACATGGGTTAGCATATTATATACTGCAAGTCTGCTATGTGTATTATGGACACATGGGTTAGCATATTATATACTGCAAGTCTGCTATGTGTATTATGGACAAATGGGTTAGCATATTATACTGCAAGTCTGCTATGTGTATTATGGACACATGGGTTAGCATATTATATACTGCAAGTCTGCTATGTGTATTATGGACACATGGGTTAGCATATTATATACTGCAAGTCTGCTATGTGTATTATGGACACATGGGTTAGCATATTATATACTGCAAGTCTGCTATGTGTATTATGGACACATGGGTTAGCATATTATATACTGCAAGTCTGCTATGTGTATTATGGGCACATGGGTTAGCATATTATATACTGCAAGTCTGCTATGTGTATTATGGACACATGGGTTAGCATATTATATACTGCAAGTCTGCTATGTGTATTATGGACACATGGGTTAGCATATTATATACTGCAAGTCTGCTATGTGTATTATGGACACATGGGTTAGCATATTATATACTGCAAGTCTTCTATGTGTATTATGGACACATGGGTTAGCATATTATATACTGCAAGTCTTCTATGTGTATTATGGACACATGGGTTAGCATATTATATACTGCAAGTCTGCTATGTGTATTATGGACACATGGGTTAGCATATTATATACTGCAAGTCTTCTATGTGTATTATGGGCACATGGGTTAGCATATTATATACTGCAAGTCTTCTATGTGTATTATGGGCACATGGGTTAGCATATTATATACTGCAAGTCTGCTATGTGTATTATGGACACATGGGTTAGCATATTATATACTGCAAGTCTGCTATGTGTATTATGGACACATGGGTTAGCATATTATATACAGCAAGACTTCTATGTGTATTATGGGCACATGGGTTAGCATATTATATACTGCAAGTCTTCTATGTGTATTATGGGCACATGGGTTAGCATATTATATACTGCAAGTCTGCTATGTGTATTATGGACACATGGGTTAGCATATTATATACTGCAAGTCTGCTATGTGTATTATGGACACATGGGTTAGCATATTATATACTGCAAGTCTTCTATATGTATTATGGGCACATGGGTTAGCATATTATATACTGCAAGTCTTCTATGTGTATTATGGGCACATGGGTTAGCATATTATATACTGCAAGTCTGCTATGTGTATTATGGACACATGGGTTAGCATATTATATACTGCAAGTCTGCTATGTGTATTATGGACACATGGGTTAGCATATTATATACTGCAAGTCTTCTATGTGTATTATGGGCACATGGGTTAGCATATTATATACTGCAAGTCTTCTATGTGTATTATGGGCACATGGGTTAGCATATTATATACTGCAAGTCTGCTATGTGTATTATGGACACATGGGTTAGCATATTATATACTGCAAGTCTGCTATGTGTATTATGGACACATGGGTTAGCATATTATATACTGCAAGTCTGCTATGTGTATTATTATGGACACATGGGTTAGCATATTATATACTGCAAGTCTGCTATGTGTATTATGGACACATGGGTTAGCATATTATATACTGCAAGTCTGCTATGTGTATTATGGACACATGGGTTAGCATATATATACTGCAGTCTGCTATGTGTATTATGGACCTGCATATTATATACTGCAAGTCTGCTATGTGTATTATGGACACATGGTAGCATATTATATACTGCAAGTCTGCTATGTGTATTATGGACACATGGGTTAGCATATTATATACTGCAAGTCTGCTATGTGTATTATGGACACATGGGTTAGCATATTATATACTGCAAGTCTGCTATGTGTATTATGGACACATGGGTTAGCATATTATATACTGCAAGTCTGCTATGTATTATGGACACATGGGTTAGCATATTATATACTGCAAGTCTGCTATGTGTATTATGGACACATGGGTTAGCATATTATATACTGCAAGTCTGCTATGTGTATTATGGACACATGGGTTAGCATATTATATACTGCAAGTCTGCTATGTGTATTATGGACACATGGGTTAGCATATTATATACTGCAAGTCTGCTATGTGTATTATGGACACATGGGTTAGCATATTATATACTGCAAGTCTGCTATGTGTATTATGGACACATGGGTTAGCATATTATATACTGCAAGTCTGCTATGTGTATTATGGACACATGGGTTAGCATATTATATACTGCAAGTCTGCTATGTGTATTATGGACACATGGGTTAGCATATTATATACTGCAAGTCTGCTATGTGTATTATGGACACATGGGTTAGCATATTATATACTGCAAGTCTGCTATGTGTATTAT
Source organism: Paralithodes platypus (assembly GCA_032716605.1). Taxonomy (NCBI): domain Eukaryota; kingdom Metazoa; phylum Arthropoda; class Malacostraca; order Decapoda; family Lithodidae; genus Paralithodes; species Paralithodes platypus. The sequence goes on along the minus strand of CM064490.1, from coordinate 6,704,670 downwards.
GGACACATGGGTTAGCATATTATATACTGCAAGTCTGCTATGTGTATTATGGACACATGGGTTAGCATATTATATACTGCAAGTCTGCTATGTGTATTATGGACACATGGTTAGCATATTACTGCAAGTCTGCTATGTGTATTATGGACACATGGGTAGCATATTATATACTGCAAGTCTGCTATGTGTATTATGGACACATGGGTTAGCATATTATACTGCAAGTCTGTGTATTATGGACACATGGGTTAGCATATTATATACTGCAAGTCTGCTATGTGTATTATGGGCACATGGGTTAGCTATTATATACTGCAAGTCTTCTATGTGTATTATGGACACATGGGTTAGCATATTATATACTGCAAGTCTGCTATGTGTATTATGGACACATGGGTTAGCATATTATATACTGCAAGTCTTCTATGTGTATTATGGACATGGGTTAGCATATTATATACTGCAAGTCTTCTATGTGTATTATGGACACATGGGTTAGCATATTATATACTGCAAGTCTGCTATGTGTATTATGGGACACATGGGTTAGCATATATATACTGCAAGTCTGCTATGTGTATTATGGACACATGGGTTAGCATATTATATACTGCAAGTCTTCTATGTGTATTATGGGCACATGGGTTAGCATATTATATACTGCAAGTCTCTATGTGTATTATGGGCACATGGGTTAGCATATTATATACTGCAAGTCTGCTATGTGTATTATGGACACATGGGTTAGCATATTATATACTGCAAGTCTGCTATGTGTATTATGGACACATGGGTTAGCATATTATATACTGCAAGTCTTCTATGTGTATTATGGGCACATGGGTTAGCATATTATATACTGCAAGTCTTCTATGTGTATTATGGGCACATGGGTTAGCATATTATATACTGCAAGTCTGTTATGTGTATTATGGACACATGGGTTAGCATATTATATACTGCAAGTCTGCTATGTGTATTATGGACACATGGGTTAGCATATTATATACTGCAAGTCTTCTATGTGTATTATGGGCACATGGGTTAGCATATTATATACTGCAAGTCTTCTATGTGTATTATGGGCACATGGGTTAGCATATTATATACTGCAAGTCTGCTATGTGTATTATGGACACATGGGTTAGCATATTATATACTGCAAGTCTGCTATGTGTATTATGGACACATGGGTTAGCATATTATATACTGCAAGTCTTCTATGTGTATTATGGGCACATGGGTTAGCATATTATATACTGCAAGTCTTCTATGTGTATTATGGGCACATGGGTTAGCATATTATATACTGCAAGTCTGCTATGTGTATTATGGACACATGGGTTAGCATATTATATACTGCAAGTCTGCTATGTGTATTATGGACACATGGGTTAGCATATTATATACTGCAAGTCTTCTATGTGTATTATGGGCACATGGGTTAGCATATTATATACTGCAAGTCTTCTATGTGTATTATGGGCACATGGGTTAGCATATTATATACTGCAAGTCTGCTATGTGTATTATGGACACATGGGTTAGCATATTATATACTGCAAGTCTGCTATGTGTATTATGGACACATGGGTTAGCATATATATACTGCAAGTCTGCTATGTGTATTATGGACACATGGGTTAGCATATTATATACTGCAAGTCTTCTATGTGTATTATGGGCACATGGGTTAGCATATTATATACTGCAAGTCTGCTATGTGTATTATGGACACATGGGTTAGCATATTATATACTGCAAGTCGTCTATGTGTATTATGGACATGGGTTAGCATATATATACTGCAAGTCTGCTATGTGTATTATGGACACATGGGTTAGCATAATATACTGCAAGCTTGCTATGTGTATTATGGGCACATGGTTAGCATATTATATACTGCATATTATATACTGCAAGTCTGCTATGTTTATTATGGACACATGGGTTAGCAAATTATATACTGCAAGTCTGCTATGTGTATTATGGGGCAAGTCTGCTATGTGTATTATGGACACATGGGTTAGCATATTATATACTGCAAGTCTGCTATGTGTATTATGGACACATGGGTTAGCATATTATATACTGCAAGTCTGCTATGTGTATTATGGACACATGGGTTAGCAAATTATATACTGCAAGTCTTCTATGTTTATTATGGACACATGGGTTAGCAAATTATACCGTCAGTCAGTTTCAGAGTAAAACAAAACAAAATTGTCTTGGGATACAGGAAGGTTTGACCCCCCCCCCCCCCCCCATCACTTATTGAAATCAGCATATCTTTTGACAGTGAGGGGATTAAGGGGAGACAGACCGTTTTTCTGGACCCCCTTCTCCCTAATGTTTAGCCCCCACTAGTTTGAGATTTTAAGACGTTGGTTCCATTAGTTTGGGGATTCTATGACGTTTCACCCCATTTATTTGTCAATATTAGGACCCTTCGTGCCATTTAGGTGTCGATTTTTTGCTGGCGAGCGATAGCGAGCCTGTAATTTTAGGAGGAATCGGCCTTTGGCCGGGATTTTTTCTACCGAAAAATTTATAAATCTATCTTGAAGGGGGTCTAGGGGGTGTTGTTCTAAGCTTGATGGAGGTCTAGGAAGAAAACTAAAACAAAATATATGAATAAACTTCCTACCGGGCCAGGAAGTACCACACACAACAGTTGTTGTTGTTGTTGTTGTTCCCCAGGCTGCCTGGCCGAACAGCCCCAAGGTCCCGAGCAAGGCCAAGGCCGTAGAGCGCCCCCACAAAACCCTCCCTGCTTACCACTAACAAACCCCGGGTGACCGAAGCCACTCTAAGGCAGGGAGCTGAGGAGGGCGCGGAAACGCCCGGGAAACCAAAGCCCCACCCAAGGCCCTGTGCCCCTCAGCAATTATGAAGGGGAAGTTGAGGGGCAAGGGAAAAATGTGACGCTTTGGCTCCCAATCTGCCAACTTTTAGGTTTACAGTAGGGAGGTCGATCCACGGAAAAAACGCCGTCACTTGAGATCTAGAAGATATATAAGTAAAAGGAACAGTCGGAGTAAGCTATGGGTATGGCAGAGATCGCTCAGCTCTCACTCTGATAGACCAGCCCATCACCACACCACACACACAACAGTTCACCCAAGTAGTGTGGCGGCTACTGTCAACAGATGAATACGTTTATATTAAGATGTTGGTGACGTGAGCGAGCGGGTTGGTGTTGTCCATAATAGGTCACGACGATTATAATTATACGGGAAGAAAGAATATATTATACAGTGTCAACGCCACAGTGTAATTGCCAAAGCAGTAATTACATGCACGCCATCTATAGTTGATAAGAGAATGGGAATACAATAGGTTTTAAGGGGGGTGACCTGCTTTTTGTTATTTCTGTCCTTTTATCTCTTTCTCTGGCTTGTATCCATTCGGCCCCATTCAGCCAACTATTTTAAGACGTTTATCCCCATCTAGGTATCGATTTCTTCCTGGCGAGCGATAGCGAGCCAGCATTATATGAAGATATCCGGCTTCGCCGGAGAAATTTTTCTATCGAAAAATGTACAAATTTAGCCTGCTGTCAAAAAAAAAAAAAAAATATGCTGGCTCGCTCCCGCTCACCAGTAAAAAATTGACACCTGGATGGCACGAAAGGTCTTAATATTGGCAAAGAAATGGGGCAAAATATCTGAAAATCGTCAAACAAATGGGGCGAATGTTTTGAAATTTCATAACTAGGGCCTAATAGGGCTAAACATGAGGGAGGAGGAAGACTCGAAAAACCAACTGCCTCCCCTTAAGCAGGCATGTTTACTGCTTGTAATGGGTTGTCAGTCACGGTGACCGGTCAACTCAACCAGTAGACCATTTCAACCAGTAGCTCTCAACCAGTACCAAATCAACCAATACGGTAGGTTAAGTTAGGTTAGGTTAGGTTAGTGCTATATTTTGGCACTGGTTTGGTTGGTCTGGGTTAATTTGGCACTGGTTGAGAGCTACTGGTTGAGATGACATGGAACCGTCATTCACAGCTTCACAAATCCTCAGTCTTCACACTGTTAAGGGGACACTTGACTGCACTTTTGGCCTATACATTCATTCTTAGTTTCCTCGCTAGACATCCCTCAAACTTAGAAAAACATCCCCTAGAACCCCCCCTCCCCCCTCAAGATAAATTTGTACATTTTTCGGTTAGAAAAATGTCCCGGCCCAAGGCTGGTTCCTCTTACAATTATTACCGGCTCGCTATCGCTCGCCAGGAAATAATAGACACCTAAATGGCACGATAGGTCTTAAAATTTATAACGAAATGGGACGAAAGGTCTTAAAATCGCCAAACAAATGGGCCAAACGTCTAAAAAAAGAATGGGACTAAACACGAGGGAGAAAGGGGACCAGAAAAACGACCGTCTCCCCTACTGCTTTAAGACGTTTACCCCCATCCAGGTGTTAATTTTTTCCTGGCAAGCGGTAGTGAGCCAGCATATATATTTTTTGTTTTGACAGCAAACTAAATTTGTAAATTTTTCGATAGAAACATTTCTCCGGCGAAGCCGGATTTCTCCATACAATGCTGGCTCGCTATCGCTCGCCAGGAAGAAATCGACACCTGGATGGGGATAAACGTCTTAAAACAGTTGGCTGAATGGGGCCGAATGGATACAAAAGCCAGAGAAAGAGAGAAAGGGAGAGAAAGATAAAACAAAAATCGGTGACCCCCTTAAGGGTAGATTTTTAGTGTCTTCCCTAAACTTCCATCAAGCTTAACATTTCACCCCCTAGACCCCCTTTCAAGATAAATTTGTACATTTTTTGGTACAAAAATGTCCCGGCCACAGGCCGTTTCCTCTTAAATTACAGGCTCACTGTCGCTCGCCTGGAAAAGATCGACACCTAAATGGCTTGAAAGGTCTACAAATTGACATAAATGGGGTCAAAGTTCTTAAAATCGCCAAACTAAAGGGGCGAATGTCTTACAATTTCAAAAGCAATGGGGCTAAACATGAGGGAGAAAGGGGTCCAGAAGAAAAAAATATATCCCTCCAGTGGAAATCTACGTACCCTCTTTGTCCGGTGCTCCCATTGTATACGTCCCAGTTTCTTTCTCGGACTTCTTCCCACCCCTTCCTTCCTTCCTTCCTTCCTTCCTTCCTTCCTTCCTTGCTTCTTATTGTCACCCTCCTGTGTTCTGTGATCACTCTTTGTTGTTTCGCTATCTCCCTAGTTCGTGTGAGTTCCTGTCTGTCTGTCTGTCTGTCTCTCTCTCTCTGTCTGTCTCTGTCTCTCTCTCTCTCTCTCTCTCTCTCTCTCTGTATCTGTGTATTACTGTATATCAAAGAAAATATATGCTCACTTGAGGTTCAAATTCCTTCTAATAACTCAGAACTGTTATGTGTGAAAATTAATAACAAGGATATAGACATTAATGTGGTTGTCGTATATCGTCGTCCAACTCATACCTATCAAGAGGATATAGACTTATACAATAAGAACATAAGAACATAAGAAAATGGGAGTCTGCAGAAAGCCGATTGGCCTAAGCAAGGCAGATCCCAATAATTTAGAAAAAACTCTATCAACAAAAGAAACCCTTATAATAGGCGATTTTAATCTTCCTAATATTCATTGGGGAGATGTAAAAGGGTCTGGCCATGCATCAGAAAAAATGACCGAATTTATTAAAGATAACTTCTTATATCAATTAGTCCAGAAACCCACGAGGGGAGATAATATTTTAGACCTAGTAATAACGACCCACGAAAATTTAATTACTGACTTAGAAGTTGGGGAATTAATATCTAATTGTGATCATAATATCGTCAGGCTCCAAATTAATATGTCGCACACAAACAGCACTAGTGAAACTTTTATTCCCAACTATAATATGGCAGACTTCAATAGCCTAAGAAATGACCTAAAAGATATTAATCTGCATCTCGAAGGTCTCACCAACATTGACGATACATGGGAAAGATTTAAAGAAATATTCATGAGTGCTCAAAAGAAACATATCCCAATGCGTAAAGACACAGTAAGAAAATAAACAAACCCCTTTGGTACGATATAAATATCAGTAGAGCAATTAGGGAAAGAAATCGTTTATACAACTTAAAGAGAGAAACAAAGAATAATACCATATGTAAGCAATACCTGGCCGCCAGAAGAAAAGTAAAATCACTAATAAAAACAGCTAAGAGGAATTATGAAATAAGCATAGCTAAAGATAGTAAAACTAATCCTAAGCAATTTTACAGATACATTAACAGTAGCAAACAAATCAAAAGCGGGATAGGACCCATACTTAACACTCAAGGTGTTCTAGAAACAGATAGCAAAGACATAGCCTCTACACTTAACAATTATTTCAGCTCCGTTTTTACCACTGCTGCCAACACGAACACTCCACAAGCTACTAATCAAACAAGCAACATTGTGCTCCCTGACTTCAAAATTAACCAATCAAGCGTCACTAGACAGATTGAATTACTGAACATAAATAAATCTCCCGGCCCAGACCTATTCATCCCTAAAATCCTAAAAATGGTCAAAGATGAAGTTGCCGAACCCCTAACCAAAATGTTTAACATGTCACTCCAACATGGACAATTACCCACTGACTGGAAGACAGCGAATATTACACCAATATTTAAAAAGGGAGATAAAAAACAACCAGGGAATTACAGACCCATTAGCTTAACTTCCGTTGTTGTAAAACTATTAGAATCAATTATAAGAGACGAACTTGTACTTTTCATAGAGAATAATAATCTTATTAATAATAGTCAACACGGCTTCAGAGCAAAAAAATCATGCCTAACGAACCTTATCGAATTTTATGACAACCTATTTAAGATTAATGATTTTACCAAAAGTCTTGATATAGTGTACTTGGACTTCCAGAAGGCCTTCGACAAGGTCCCTCATAATAATTACTTCAGAAGGTCGAGAATCTAGGAATACAAGGCAACACACTTAATTGGATAAGGAATTGGTTAAGCGAAAGAAAACAAAGAGTAATTATTAATGGAGTGGAATCAGAATGGACTCCGGTGACTAGTGGAGTCCCACAGGGTTCAGTTCTGGGCCCATTATTATTCATAATATATATTAATGATTTAGACAACGGCATTAATAACATAATTTCCAAATTCGCCGATGACACTAAAATAGGAAATGCAATAATATCAGAAAGCGATAGAAGTAGCCTGCAATCAGATTTAAACAAGATATCAGAGTGGTCAGAAAATTGGCAGATGCCCTTTAACGTAAACAAATGCCTGATACTACAAATAGGCTCCCGAAACAATAAATACGAATACCATATGAATGGAGAAAAGATAAAGAGCGTATCACAGATAAAAGACCTAGGAGTGCTTATCAATGAAAATCTAAAATCTACAAGCCAATGCACCGCAGCATCTAACAAAGCAAATAGAGCGCTAGGTTTCATTAAAAGAAATTTTCATTGTCATAGTAAAGACATAGTTGTACCACTATATAAAAGTATTGTGAGGCCACATCTGGAGTATGCTGTGCAGTTTTGGTCTCCCTACTTAAAAAAAGACATAGAGAAACTAGAATCCGTTCAGCGTAGAGCAACAAAGTTAATCCCTTCCCTTAGAAATAAGCCATACAATGAGAGATTAAGAGAACTCGACCTGTTTTCGCTTAAGAAACGGAGAATAAGGGGACAGCTGATAGTGTTTTAAGATACTAAAAGGCTTTAGTAACGTAAATTCTAATAATCTATTTAAGATAGCCAAAGAAGGTTCCACAAGAGGAAACAAATTAAAACTAACAGGCAGGAAAGCGAACCTAGACATAACTAAAAATTTCTTCACCCACAGTATTATTAATGAGTGGAATAAGCTCCCTAATGAAGTTATTGACAGTGACTCGATATACACATTTAAAAAAGGTTAGACACATATCACAGAAAAGTTGGTCTGCAGTAGAAGCTGATCACTGATAAGAGAACCTGGCGGAAATGAAAACGTTTTCAGTTGGAAAAGGGAAAAAAAAAAAAATAAAAAAAAAGTGAAGGGGTGCATGCCTTTTCCTTTCCATTTCTAACTATACTATAAATTCCTTCAGGCGATTTCCAAGCCCTGCAAGGTTATTCACTTCTAACTATTTTCATGTACGGCTTATTGCCGGAGGGAGCGGAGGGTGGGGAGAGAGCCTTCATCTTTGCTATCCTTTCCTTCCACTTTCTCTTAGGGTTGCTATCTCTATTAGGATTAAGTCCTGGTCACCTCGTAGGGATCGTAAGATCTGTGTGGCCAGTGTATCTATGTAAATCTATGTAAATCTATGTAAATCTAAATAGTTTGTACAAGTTCCTGTCTGTCTGTCTGTGTCTCTCTCTCTCTCTCTCTCTCTCTCTCTCTCTCTCTCTCTCTTTTTACCTCCATCTAATCTTTCCTTTGCCTCGTTTTCTATAATCGTTTCTATTTTTGTTTCTACTATTTTTTTTCTCTTCTCTCTTCCCATTATTTAAGGGGGGTCACCGTTTTTTTTTATCTTTCTCTCCTTCCATGGCTTGTATCCATTCGGCCCCATTCAGCCAACTGTTTTAAGACGTTTATCCCCATCCAGATGTCGATTTCTTCCTGGCGAGCGATAGCGAGCCAGCATTGTACGGAGAAATCCGGTTTCGCCGGAGAAATTTTTCTATCAAAAAAATGTACAAATTTAGCTTGCTGTCAAAACAAAAATATATATGTATATGCTGGCTTGCTACCGCTCGCCAGGGAAATATTGACACCTGGATGGGGGTATACGTCTTAAAATAGTAGGCTGAATGGGGCCGAATGGATAAAAGTCAAAGAGAGAGAGAGATAAAGAGAAAAAAGCGAGGTGGGCTCCCTTTAAAAGAACTGGAGGTGATCCCATGGCCCATTCTCTAATCCATGTTCCGATTTGATTTTGAATTCGATATTTTTGTTTTAATTTGATAGATGCCAAATTCCCATATTCTGAAAAATTACTTTTTTTTCTCGCATTCTTTCCTTTCTCATGATAATTTGTCCTTTGTTATTGATCATCCTAGTACACGAAGAACTGATAATAATAATAATAATAATAATAATAATAATAATAATAATATTAATAATAATAATAATAATATGAATAATAATAATAATAATAATAATAATAATAATAATAATAATAATAATAATAATAATAATAATAATATAAGAATAATTTATATAGCCAAAAAGCAATGTTTTTTAATATGTACGGATGGTGCAGGAATATTTCATTTTAATTAACAGTCGGTTGGATATAATGGCCTGGCAGTAATGGAATATTAAGGGGAGGCAGAGGGGGAGTTTTTCCTCCACCCCCTTCTCCCTCGTGTTTAGCCCAATTAGTTTTGAGATTTTAAGGCGTTCCGACCATGAGTTTGTATAGTTTACCACTTTCGTCCCATTTCCTTGTCAATTTTAAGAACTTTCGTGCCATTTATGTGTCGATTATTTCCTGGCGAGCGATAGCGAGCCTGTATTTTTAAGAAGATCCGGCCTTCGGCCGGGACATTTTTCTATCGAAAAATGTACAAATTTATCGGGTGTTTTTTAAAGCTTAATGGAGGGCTAGCGAGGACACTAAAATAATATATGAATGCATACAAAAATAGACTAAAAACTAACCACTGGCCCCCCCCCCCCTTAACCACTGTCCCCTCCCCCCCCCCTTAACCCCTTCAGCACCATGACACCTGTTTGACCTTTGATTCTGGCTATAATTAGAAGATGGTTATGCAGTTTGAGGAGGACCTATGTGTCATTAAGATGGTTATGCAGTTTGAGGAGGACCTATGTGTCATTAAGATGGTTATGCAGTTTGAGAAGGAGGACCTTAAACTGCATAACCATGTGTCATTAAGATGGTTATGCAGTTTGAGGAGGAGGACCTATGTGTCATTAAGATGGTTATGCAGTTTGAGGAGGAGGACCTATGTGTCATTAAGATGGTTATGCAGTTTGAGGAGGAGGACCTATGTGTCATTAAGATGGTTATGCAGTTTGAGGAGGAGGACCTATGTGTCATTAAGATGGTTATGCAGTTTGAGGAGGAGGACCTATGTGTCATTAAGATGGTTATGCAGTTTGAGGAGGAGGACCTATGTGTCATTAAGATGGTTATGCAGTTTGAGGAGGAGGACCTATGTGTCATTAAGATGGTTATGCAGTTTGAGGAGGAGGACCTATGTGTCATTAAGATGGTTATGCAGTTTGAGGAGGAGGACCTATGTGTCATTAAGATGGTTATGCAGTTTGAGGAGGAGGAACCTATGTGTCATTAAGATGGTTATGCAGTTTGAGGAGGAGGACCTATGTGTCATTAAGATGGTTATGCAGTTTGAGGAGGAGGACCTATGTGTCATTAAAATGGTTTATGCAGTTTGAGGAGGAGGACCTATGTGTCATTAAAAATGGTTATGCAGTTTGAGGAGGAGGACCTATGTGTCATTAAAATGGTTATGCAGTTTGAGGAGGAGGACCTATGTGTCATTAAAATGGTTATGCAGTTTGAGGAGGAGGACCTATGTGTCATTAAAATGGTTATGCAGTTTGAGGAGGACCTACTGTAGTGTCATTAAGAAGGTATGTGTGTATGTATTATTGAGAGCTTATGTATGTACTTTACCCCTTTGAGTCCTAGAGGGGTAGCTAATAATAATAAACTACAGCGAATGGGTCTAATGGTAACCAGACTAGGGTGAACATTACGTCATGGTGGTGAAGGGGTTAATTAAGGGGAGGTTTTTAGTTTGTTTCCAACTCCTCCAGCAATCTTAAAATTTCACCCCCTTGACCCCCGGCCGAAGGCCGGTTGCTCTTAAATTACAGGCTCGCTATCGCTCGCCAGGAAAATATCGACACCTAAATGGAACGAAAGGTCTTAAAAGTGACATAAATGGGGCGAAAGTTCATAAAATCGCCAAACTAATGGGGCAAACGTCTTCAAATCTCAAAAGCAATGGGGCTAGACATGAGGGAGAAAGGGGTCAAGAAAAAAAGTCCCTCAAGTGGAAATCTTCCCTTAAGCCATATAATAATGGTACTGTACTGTACTGTGCTATAGGCTATATATTGGCTATAAGTCGGTACCACGCTCACTATAAAGCCGGTATCACACGAGCGCTTTTTTACCCTCAACACTGGTCTGGCAGCTTAGGGAGTTCCACATTTATAATATTTCGGTCATCTAAATTCATCAACCTATCAGTCTAGTTTCCGATACCAGGGCAAAATATTCCAGAACTGTTGCCAGAAAAATGGTGATCATCGAATGTGGACTATAAAAGCTCTCGTGTGATACCGGGTTAAAGCTGCCAGGCGATTTAGATGGGATAGTTGGGTTGGGGAGATTGTACGCACCAATAGAACAGGGTTAATATTTCTACCATTTGGGAAGAGTCAGTCAAGGAATAAATGTGGAAATATATAGCTCATTTGCTCCAGCCCTTTTTGAGTTACAGAGGATAAAGGTCACGATTTCTCGCCTACTTACAGTGAATAGCCTATAGTACTCTTGGGTAGACACATATGAGTTGCTGGAACTCCTGTTTCATTTACCTGGCTTCCCCCACTGTTTCTATTTTCTGTGCAGTGACGTCTTTTAAACTGTATTCTGGCTAATATTAGACGATTTTTTTATTCAGTTTAAATAGGGCTCCCGGTCATCAACAAGCTTCGAACAATCTCACTTAACCCTTTTTACCACCACAGATCCTTCCTAAGCTACATAAAATCGTCTAAACATAGCTAGAGAATAATAAAAAAAAACGGTCGCCGGTACAGAGGGGTTAACCCTTTGACGAGTATGGCGAATTTTGGCAGTTTATTCTGGGTACCATTAGACGATTTTATGCCCTTTAGGAAGGATCTGTGGAATTATATGGGTAACGACTGGCTCAAATAACCACCTCTGACTTCCACATATATCTCTCTACAGAATGTCTTATATTAGCCAGAAAACCAAAAAGCAATGCTGTATCGGATCTTGAGAGGGTTAATAACACTATCTGGGTGCAACGTCTTGGGGGTTATTTTGGTATTTTGTTAATTATTGAGGGATTTAATTATTTTTGCCATTTTCTAACGATGTATTATTAGTGTACCCCCTAGACTTAGACAAACGCCTCTCCAGACCCCCTTCAAACTAAAAAATATCGGTCCCCCAGACCCCCCCCCCTTCCAGCTAAGTGTTTACATTTTTTTCGGTAGACAAATGTTCCGGCCAAAGGCCGCTTTCTCCCCAATTGAAGGCTCGCTATCGCTCGCCCAGGAAACATCGACACACCTTATTGGGTTGCACCTTCATTTAGGTCGCCAAACTAATGAGTTACATGGAGTTACATGGAGGGATAGACAGACTAATGAGGAAGTAAGAAGGAGGTGTGGGGGAGGTAGATGTGCTGGAAAGTGTTGAAAGTAACAACCTTGAGATGGCTCGCCATATGAACGTATGGAAAGCGAGAGAATGACTAAGAGGGTGTACGAGAGTGAGGTGATAGGGACAGAGAGGGAGAGGTAGACCGAATGAGAGGTGGAAGGATGGAGTCGGAAGTACATGAACGAAGGCGGTGCTGGTTGGGGGGAGGGGCCGTCGACTGACTGGGGACAGAGGTGCATGGGGGCTCGTTCCGTGGCCCCCACCCTTCGGGGAATCACGGCGTCAGGCAATAGATAGATAGATAGACTAATGAGTTGAAAAAGTCTTAAAATCTCCAAGCTAATGGAGTAAAACTGGGATGACTGGCCCGCCCTGCACCTAATAAACAGTTTGGATCAGTATAATATTTTGCCAGACCCTGTTTCACACCGTCCCCTAATTTTCGTCAATATTGTGCATTACCAAAACGAGAATTAAGCCACTTGTCTCCTAGTCATGAGGTCACTCACACCTGAATGACAAGGAAAGGACAGGGCTACCGAAAAAATGTACAAAGTAACCTAGAAGGTGGATCTAATTTTTGTTTTTCTTTTTTTTTTTCTTTTTTTTTTATTGATGGAAGCTAGGGAGAAACTAGAAAATAATTAATACATGCAACAATCGGCCAAAAAATGAACCATCCCCCTTCAACGTAGCTAAGGACCACGTGGTACACACACCTTAAGCATTGGTGAAGGGGTGGGGGTCACCTTGCTTTTTTCTCTTTCTCTCCCTCTTCTCTTGGCTTGTATCCATTCGGCCCCACTTCAGCCTGCTTGTTTTGACGTTTTCCTCATCCAGGTGTCAATTTCTTCCCTGGCGAGCGATAGCAAGCCAGAATTGTTATGGAGATATCCGGCTTCGCCGGAGAAAATTTTTTTCTATCGAAAAATGTACAAATTTAGCTTGTCAAAACCAAAAAATATATATGCTGCTGACCTCGCTAGGAAAAATATTGACACATGGATGGGAGTAAAAAACGTCTTTTTTAAAACAGTAGGCTGAGTGGGGCCCAAATGGATACAAGCCAGGGAAAGAGAGAAAAGGAGAGAAAGATGAACAATAAAACCGGTGACCCCCCCTTAACATTTCTGAGGATCGATGAAGCACGTTTTTCTGTCTGTTTACTGGCTAGTGTTAAGACGATTTTATTCAGATCATGAAGGCTATATGGCAGTCAGAAGGGATGATTGGGATAGACTTTACCCTCTGAATACCCCACAAAGTCCTTCCTAAGCTGTTTCTAAAATCGTCTAATGTTAGTCAAAAATATACTGCTTTAAAGGGAGGTATTTAGTTTTGTTCCCTAGACCTCCATCAAGCTTAAAAATTACAACCCCCCTTGAGTTCCCTTTCAAGATAACTTTGTAACATTTTTCGGTCGTAGAAAAATGTCCCGGCCGAAGGCCGGTTCCTCTTAAATTACAGGCTCGCTATCGCTCGCCAGGATAAAATAGACACCTGAATTGCACGAAAGGTCTTAATGTGGGGTGAAAGTTCTTAAAATCGTTAAACTAATGGGGCAAACGTTTTATAATATCAAACGCAATGGGGCTAAACATGAGGGAGAAAGGGGTCCAGAAAACAATCCCTCAAGTGGAAACCTCCCCTTAATGGGTTCTATTCGGGTATCATATTAACCCTTTGAAGCTCTGACGCGTTTTAGCAGTTTATTTTGGCTATCATTAGACGATTGTATGCAGCTTAGGAAGGATCTGTGGGTATTAAAGGGTAAATACCATCTCAATCAACCTTTTGACTTCCATTTACTGTTACTAATCTGAATAAACTCGTCTAATAGTAGCCAGAAAACGTAACAGAAACGCGTATTGGAGCTTGAAAGGGTTAATAACTCACCCAGCCTCGTCAAATCACACCAATTAACCTCTTGTGAGTTTCGTTCTATAAGGAAGTTGGAGCTGTAGGCATCGATATTGAGGAGAATTACCAGTTAAAATACGGTTGTACTACGCTTATAAATACATAAAACCCAATTCAACATATTTGTTAGCCACCAGAAACCTACATTATTATTGCTTTTCTATTGACTCTCGATGTCTACGGCTCCAACTTCCTTCTAGCCGGAAACTCGCAAGTGGTCAAATCGTCTACGAAGAGACAGACAGTCAAACAAACAAGAGTGAAAACAATACCTGTCGAGGTTAATAAGGTAAACACAAAGGTCATTTAATAACCTCAATAATTAAATAACTAATAACTAATTTAATAACCTCACTAATTAAATAACTAATAACTAATTTAATAACCTCACTAATTAAATAACTAATAACTAATTTAATAACCTCACTAAATAACTAATAACTAATTTAATAACCTCACTAATTAAATAACTAATAACTAATTTAATAACCTCACTAATTAAATAACTAATAACTAATTTAATAACCTCACTAATAATAACTAATAACTAATTAATAACCTCACTAATTAAATAACTAATAACTAGTTAATAACCTCACTAATTAAATAACTAATAACTAATTTAATAACCTCACTAATTAAATAACTAATAACTAATTTAATAACCTCACTAATTAAATAACTAATAACTAATTTAATAACTTCACTAATTAAATAACTAATAACTAATTTAATAATCTCACTAATTAAATAACTAATAACTAATTTAATAATCTCACTAATTAGCCAATCATTAAGGGGGTAGTACTCGCTTTTTCTGGACCCCCTTCTCCCTCATGTTTAGCACATTTCTTTTGAAATGTTCAGACGTTCGTTCCATTAGTTTCGCGATTTTGAGACCTTTCACAACATTTCGCTGTCAATATTAAGACCTTCCGTGCCATTTAGTGTCGATATTCTCCAGGCGAGCGATAGCGAGCCTGTAATTGTAGAAGGAACCGGCCTACCGAAAAATGTACAATTGTATCTTGAAAGGGGGTTTAGGGATGTACAGTCGAGGTTAAGGGCAGATCTCCACTTAAGGGATTTTTTTCTTGACCCCTTTCTCCCTCATGTTTAGCCCCATTGCTTTTGATATTATAAAACGTTTGCCCCATTAGTTTAGCTATTTTAAGAACTTTCACCCCATATTAAGACCTTTCGTGCTATTCAGGTGTCAATTTTATCCTGGCGAGCGATAGCGAGCCTGTAATTTAAGAGGAACCGGCCTTCGGCCGAGACATTTTTCTACCGAAAAATGTACAAATTTATCTTGAAAGGGACTCAAGGGGGTGTAATTTTAAGCTTGATGGAGGTCTAGGGAACAAGCTAAATACCTCCCCTTAATGAGTGTTGTCAGATATTTCACAAAGTTTCGGACACTGACTAATACTCTGAGGGATAAGCACTTTTCCCAGTAACTATAAAGATACCAATAACACTTGTTGAACGAAAACCACTGGAATCTATGACAACACTGTCTTAATACCCCCGATTGTACTATTAAGCTTGATGGAGGTCTAGCAAGCCGGCTTTTTATTATCTTTCTCTCCTTTTCTCTATTTCTCTGGCTTGTATCCATTCGGCCACATTCAGCCAACTGTTTTAAGACGTTTATCCCCATCTAAGTGTCGATTTCTTCCTGGCGAGCGATAGCGAGCCAGTATTGTATGGAGAAATCCGGCTTCGCCGGAAACATTTTTCTATCGAAAAATGTACAAATTTAGCCTGCTGTAAAACAATAAAATATATAATGCTAGCTCGCTACCGCTCGCCAGGAAAATATTGACACCTGGATGGGGGTAAACGTCTTAAAACAGTATAGGGCCGAATGGATACAAGCCAGAGAGAGAGAGAGAGAGGGAGAGAAAGATATGAAAAGCGAGGTGGGCTCCCTTAATCCCGCGCTGCACACTAATAATTATCGATAATCCATTGTGATAACCTTCAGATTATTAACCCTTTCAATACCGGGGATGCTTGTGGTTATGTTGCAACTGGCTTTAGACGATTTTGTACAGGTTAAGGGGAGGTGTTTAGTTTGGTCCCTAGATATCCATCAAGCTTAAGATTACACCCCCTTGAGCCCCTTTCAAGATAAAGTTGTACATTTTTCGGTAGAAAAATGTCCCGGCTGAAAGCCGGTTCCTCTTAAATTACAGGCTCGCTATCGCTCGCCAGGATAAAATCGACATCTAAATTGCACGAAAGGTCTTAAAATTGACGGAAATGGGGCGAAAGTTCTTAAAATCGCCAAACTAATGGGGCGACTGTCTTAAAATCTCAAAAGCAATGGGGCAAGCAATGAGGGAGAAAGGGGTCCAGGAAAAAATCCCTCAAGTCGATATCTCCCCCTAAGAAGGCTCTGTGGTAAGACAATAGGTTAGGTGAGATAGTTCGTACTCAAGGGGTTAATTATCGGTACTCAAGGGGTTAATTATCGGTACTCAAGGGGTTAATTATCGGTACTCAAGGGGTTAATTATCGGTACTCAAGGGGTTAATTATCGGTACTCAAGGGGTTAAGGGGTTAATTATCGGTACTCAAGGGGTTAATTATCGGTACTCAAGGGGTTAATTATCGGTACTCAAGGGGTTAATTATCGGTACTCAAGGGGTTAAGTAACGGGACGGAAGGGGGTTAATTATCGGTACGCAAGGGGTTAATTATCGGTACTTCAAGGCTTAATTATCGGTACTCAAGGGGTTAATTATCGGTACTCAAGGGGTTAATTATCGGTACTCAAGGGGTTAATTATCGGTACTCAAGGGGTTAATTATCGGTACTCAAGGGGGTTAATTATCGGTACTCAAGGGGTTAATTATCGGTACTCAAGGGGTTAATTATCGGTACTCAAGGGGTTAATTATCGGTACTCAAGGGGTTAATTATCGGTACTCAAGGGGTTAATTATCGGTACTCAAGGGGTTAATTATCGGTACTCAAGGGGTTAATTATCGGTACTCAAGGGGTTAATTATCGGTACTCAAGGGGTTAATTTATCGGTACTCAAGGGGTTAATCATTGGTACTCAAGGGTGTTAATTATCGGTACTCAAGGGGTTAATTATCGGTACTCAAGGGGTTAATTTATCGGTACTCAAGGGGTAATTATCGGTACTCAAGGGGTTAATCATCGGTACTCAAGGGGTTAATTATCGGTACTCAAGGGGTTAATTATCGGTACTCAAGGGGTTAATTATCGGTACTCAAGGGGTTAATTATCGGTACTCAAGGGGGGTTAATTATCGGTACTCAAGGGGTTAATTATCGGTACTCAAGGGGTTAATTATCGGTACTCAAGGGGTTAATTATCGGTACTCAAAGGGGTTAATTATCGGTACTCAAGGGGTTAATTATCGGTACTCAAGGGGTTAATTATCGGTACTCAAGGGGTTAATTATCGGTACTCAAGGGGTTAATTATCGGTACTCAAGGGGTTAATTATCGGTACTCAAGGGGTTAATTATCGGTACTCAAGGGGTTAATTATCGGTACTCAAGGGGTTAATTATCGGTACTCAAGGGGTTTAATTATCGGTACTCAAGGGGTTAATTATCGGTACTCAAGGGGTTAATCATCGGTACTCAAGGGGTTAATTATCGGTACTCAAGGGGTTAATTATCGGTACTCAAGGGGTTAATCATCGGTACTCAAGGGGTTAATTATCGGTACTCAAGGGGTTAATTATCGGTACTCAAGGGGTTAATTATCGGTACTCAAGGGGTTAATTATCGGTACTTCAAGGGGTTAATTATCGGTACTCAAGGGGTTAATTATCGGTACTCAAGGGGTTAATCATCGGTACTCAAGGGGTTAATTATCGGTACTCAAGGGGTTAATTATCGGTACTCAAGGGGTTAATTATCGGTACTCAAGGGGTTAATTATCGGTACTCAAGGGGTTAATTATCGGTACTCAAGGGGTTAATTATCGGTACTCAAGGGGTTAATTATCGGTACTGAAGGGGGTTAATTATCGGTACTCAAGGGGTTAATTATCGGTACTCAAGGGGTTAATTATCGGTACTCAAGGGGTTAGTTATCGGTACTCAAGGGGTTAGTTATCGGTACTCAAGGGGTTAATTATCGGTACTCAAGGGGTTAATTATCGGTACTCAAGGGGTTAATTATCGGTACTCAAGGGGTTAATTATCGGTACTCAAGGGGTTAATTATCGGTACTCAAGGGGTTAATTATCGGTACTCAAGGGGTTAATTATCGGTACTCAAGGGGTTAATTATCGGTACTCAAGGGGTTAATTATCGGTACTCAAGGGGTTAATTATCGGTACTCAAGGGGTTAATTATCGGTACTCAAGGGGTTAATTATCGGTACTCAAGGGGTTAATTATCGGTACTCAAGGGGTTAATCATCGGTACTCAAGGGGTTAATTATCGGTACTCAAGGGGTTAATTATCGGTACTCAAGGGGTTAATTATCGGTACTCAAGGGGTTAATTATCGCGACGAGAGATGATGTGGCTTTCGAGTGGCAATGATGATTAACCTGGACATTTTGATATCGAAAAATGTACACATTTATCTTGAAAGGGGGGGGGGGGGTCTAGGGAGTGTTTTTTAAGCTTGATGGAGGTCTAGGGAGGAAACTATAAAATATATTAGGGGGAGATCCTTCACTTTTTGTAAACAAAAAAAAAATATTATTTTTCTAGTTTCCTCGCTAGACCTCCATCAAGCTTAAAATGAAGCCCCCTAGACCCTCTTTCAAGATAAATGTGTAAGTTTTTCGGTAGAAAAATGTCCTGGCCGAAGGCCGATTCCTGTTAAATTACAGGCTCGCTATCGCTCGCCATGAAAATATCGAGACCTAATTGACAGGAAAGGTCTTAAAATTGACAGAAATGGGGCGAAAGTTTATAAAATGCCAAACTAATCGTCGAGGGGGTGTTTTTCTAAGCTTGATGGAGGTCTAGGGAGGAAACTAAAAAAATATATGAATACATGAATTAATCGACCAAACAAACGGCCAGTCTCCCCTTAACCCCTTCAGTACCGGTGACGTCCATTTCATTACATTGTGGCAACTATTAGACCCATTTGTTTCAGCTTAGGAAGGACCTCTAGTAGCAGTAATAAGGCTTCAAACTATCTCAATATCAACCCTTGTAATTAACCGGAGATCCTTCTTTAGGGCCTGCGATTTCCACTTGATGGATTTTTTTCTTGACCTCTTTCTCCCTCATGTTTAGCCCCATTACTATTGAGATTTTAAGATGTTCGCCCCATTAGTTTGGCGATTTTAGGAACCCTCGCCTCATTTTTGTCAATGTTAAGACTATTCGCGCTATTTAGGTGTCGATTTTTTCTTGGCGAGCGATAGCGAGCCTGTAATTTAAGGGGAACCGGCCTTCGGCCGGGACATTTTTCTACCGAAAAATGTACAAATTTATCTTGAAAGGGGGTCTAGGGGGAGTAATTTTAAGCTTGATGGAAGTCTAGGGAATCAACTAAAAACCTTCCCTTAAGGTGCATAAAATCATCTGAATATCAATAGAATTAAAGATAGGACACGTCCCTGGAACTCAAAGGGTTAATTATCCCTTCCCGTACGACTCGTGTTGGGTGGTGTAATGGTTTAGGTGTTTTTGTTCTGGGTGTGGTGTCCCCGAGTTCGAATCCCGGGAGGACCATATGCTTTTCACTGGTTTATTCAAGTACCTTTGGGTTTGTAATGGATGATTAAACCCTTTGAAGCTCTGACGCGTTTTAGTAGTTTATTTTGGCTATCATTAGACGAGTGTATGCAGCTTAGGAAGGATCTGTGGGTATTAAAAGGGTAAATACTATCTCAATCAACCCTTTGACTTCCATATACCGTTACTAATCTGAATAGAATCGTCTAACATCTACCAGGAAACAGAACAGAAACGTGTATTGGAGCTTGAAAGGGTTAAGGGGAGGTATCTAGTTTATTCCCTAGACCTCCATCAAGCTTAAAATGAAACCCCCTTGACCCCCTTTCAAGATAAATTTGTACATTTTTCGGTAGAAAAATGTCCCGGCCGAAGGCCGGTTCCTCTTAAATTACAGGCTCGCTTTCGCTCGCCAGGAAAAAATCGCCACCTAAATGGTACGAAAGGTCTTAACATTGACAGAAATCGGGGGAACGTTCTTAAAATCGCCAAACTAATGGGGTGAGCATCTTAAAAACTCAAAAGCAATGGGGCTAAACATGAGGGAGAAAGAGGTAAAGAAAAAAAATCCCTCAAGTGGAAATCTCCCCTTAATGTTAAGAACGGGGTGTTTGTTACTTATTGATTGGGAGAGTTCAGCTACAGGAAGGCGGTTTTTATTCAGCTTAGGAAGGACACAGGTCACGTGTTGTTTATGTATTCATCTTTATAGTCTGGGTATCATTAACCCCTTCAGACACATATGACGCAGAGGTTGCCAGATTAGCAATAAGAAATAGAGTTCTCTCACTCTTATAATTACCTCTCCAAAATTAGTTTTCTGCCCACAGCTAACTCAAAGACAACTGCAGAGGTTGAAGTAACTAAACTAAAGGTTTATAAATACCCCTGATGGTAACAAAGGCTTAAAGTATCCCCAATAGGCTCAACACAGCTAACTCAAAGACAACTGCAGAGGTTAAAGTAACTAAACTAAAGGTTTCTAAATACCCCTGATGGTAACAAAGGCTTTAAAGTATCCCCAATAGGCTCAACACAGCTAACTCAAAGACAACTGCAGAGGTTGAAGTAACTAAACTAAAGGTTTATAAATACCCCTGATGGTAACAAAGTCTTTAAAGTATCCCCAATAGGCTCAACACAGCTAACTCAAAGACAACTGCAGAGGTTGAAGTAACTAAACTAAAGGTTTCTAAATACCCCTGATGGTAACAAAGGCTTTAAAGCATCCCCAATAGGCTCAACACAGCTAACTCAAAGACAACTGCAGAGGTTGAAGTAACTAAACTAAAGGTTTATAAATACCCCTGATGGTAACAAAGTCTTTAAAGTATCCCCAATAGGCTCAACACAGCTAACTCAAAGACAACTGCAGAGGTTGAAGTAACTAAACTAAAGGTTTCTAAATACCCCTGATGGTAACAAAGGCTTTAAAGTATCCCCAATAGGCTCAAAATCGCGTCATATGTCGGAGAGGGTTAATAAATTATTGTATTCAGTTTAGGAAAGGTCTCTCTAGGCATCGGAACAGTTTGGCCTAGCCTTATTAAGGGGAGATAATATCGACTTGAGGGATTTTTTTTTTCTGGACCCCTTTCTCCCTCATGTTTAGCCCCATTGCTTTTTGAGATTTTAAGACAGTCGCCCCATTAGTTTGGCGATTTTAAGAACTTTCGCCCCATTTCCGTCAATTTTAAGACCTTTCGTGCAATTTAGGTGTCGATTTTATCCTGGCGAGCGCTAGCGAGCCTGTAATTTAAGAGGAACCGGCTTTCAGCCGGGACATTTTTCTACCGAAAAATTTACAAATTTATCTTGAAAGGGGCTCAAGGGGGTGTAATCTTAAGCTTGATGGATATCTAGGGACCAAACGAAAAACCTCCCCTTAACCCTCTGACTCCTCCCACAGGTCCTTCCTAAGCTGTCTAAAATCACCCCTTCATACCCAGCGTATGAAAATAAAAAACATGCGTTATTAGAAACTGTGACGGATTCGCGTATTTTATAATGTCTGGCTACCATTGGATGCTTTTATTAAGCTTAGGAAGTATCTGCGGGCGCCAGAAGCTTAACTTAAGGGGAGGTTTCCACTTGAGGGACTTTTTTTTCTTGACCCCCTTTCTCCCTCATGTCTAGCCCCATTACTTTTGAGATTTTAAGACGTTTGCCCCCATTAGTTTGGTGATTTTTAAGAATTTCCGCCCCATTCTGTCAATTTTAAGACCTTTCGTGCAATTTAGGTGTTGATTTTATCCTGGCGAGCGATAGCGAGCCTGTAATTTAATAGTAATCGGCCTTCGGCCGGGAGATTTTTCTACCGAAAAATGTACAAATTTATCTTGAAAGGGGGTCAAGGGGGTGAAATTTTAAGATTGCTGGAGGAGTAGGAAACAAACTAGAAACCTCCCCTTAAGGGGTCGTTGTTCTAGATCCCCTGCTCCCTCGTGTTTAGCCCCACTAGTTTGTAGATGTTTTCCCCATTAGTTTGTCGATTTTAAGACCTTCCGCCCCATTTCCTTGTCAATGTTAATAAGACCTTTCGTGCTATTTAGGTGTCAATTTTTTTCTTTCTGGCGAACGATAATGAGCTTGTAAATGTAGAAGATCCCAGCCGAAATGTTTCTACCGAAAAATGTACAAATTAATCTGGAAGGGGAATCTAATGGATGTTTTGTTAAGCTTGATGGAGGTCTAGGGAGGAAACTAGAAAAATAATAAATACATGACAAATATTGACCAATACTCAGATTTTAAGACGTTCGGGTCATAAGTTTGGCGATTTTAAGGTCTTTCGCCCCATTTCTGTGTCAAAACTAAGACTTTTCGTGTCATTTAGGTGTCGATTTTTGTTTCCGGGTGAGCGATAGCGAGCCTGTAATTTAAGAGGAAAACAAAATATTGGGATACATTTTTTACCCTTTGATTGCCAGAGGTCTTTCCGAAGCTACATAAAATTGTCGAGTGATAGCGAGCCTGTAAATTTAAGAGGAAAACACATATGGGGCTCGACGTTTACCCTTTGATGGCCAGAGGTCTTTCCGAAGCTACATATAATCGTCGAGTGATAGAAAAAAAAAATGAAAAAAAAAAAAAATTGTCGCTGATCGTGATAACTAATGAGTATAAAGGTCAACATGATAATTGCATAGTTTGTTTATTTACTTTAATTATGAATGCAATTAGGCCGGGTGAGAGTTTTAAGTGTGTGTTTGTGTGTGATTATGTGACTGGTGTATTTAATTATGTGTGTGTGTGGAGTACTTAATTGTGTGTGTGTGGTGTATGTAATTATGTGTGTGGTGTATGTAATTGTGTGTGTGGTATATGTAATTATGTGTGTGATGTATGTAATTATGTGTGTGGTGTATGTAATTATGTGTGTGGTGTACTTAATTGTGTGTGTGTGGTGTATGTAATTATGTGTGTGGTGTATGTAATTATGTGTGATGTATGTAATTATGTGTGTGGTGTATGTAATTATGTGTGTGGTGTATGTAATTATGTGTGTGGTGTATGTAATTATGTGTGATGTATGTAATTATGTGTGTGGTGTATGTAATTATGTGTGTGGTATATGTAATTATGTGTGATGTATGTAATTGTGTGTGTGGTGTATGTAATTATGTGTGTGGTATATGTAATTGTGTGTGTGGTGTATGTAATTATGTGTGTGGTGTATGTAATTATGTGTGTGGTGTATGTAATTGTGTGTGGTGTATGTAATTATGTGTGTGGTATATGTAATTGTGTGTGTGGTGTATGTAATTGTGTGTGTGGTGTATGTAATTATGTGTGGTATATGTAATTGTGTGTGTGGTGTATGTAATTGTGTGTGTGGTGTATGTAATTATGTGTTTGGTGTATGTAATTGTGTGTGTGGTATATGTAATTGTGTGTGTGGTATATGTAATTATGTGTGGTATATGTAATTGTGTGTGGTATATGTAATTGTGTGTGTGGTGTATGTAATTATGTGTTTGGTGTATGTAATTGTGTGTGTGGTATATGTAATTGTGTGTGTGGTATATGTAATTGTGTGTGTGGTATATGTAATTGTGTGTGTGGTGTATGTAATTATGTGTTTGGTGTATGTAATTGTGTGTGTGGTATATGTAATTGTGTGTGTGTGTGTGTGTGTGTGTGGTATATGCAATTATGTGTAATTATGTGTGTTGTATTTAATGATGTGTGTGTGTGTGTGTGTCATTATGTATGTGTGGTGTATTTAATTATGTGTGCGTGTGTGTGTGTGTGTCATTATGTATGTGTGGTGTATTTAATTATGTGTGTGTGTGTCATTATGTATGTGTGTGTGTGTGTGTGTCATGATGTATGTGTGGTGTATTTAATTATGTGTGTGTGTGTGTGTCAGTATGTATGTGTGGTGTATTTAATTATGTGTGTGTGTGTGTGTGTGTGTCATTATGTATGTGTGGTGTATTTAATTATGTGTGCGTGTGTGTGTGTGTGTCATTATGTATGTGTGGTGTATTTAATTATGTGTGTGTGTGTGTGTGTGTCATTATGTATGTGTGGTGTATTTAATTTGTGTGTGTGTGTGTGTCATTATGTATGTGTGGTGTATTTAATGGTGTGTGTGTGTGTGTGTGTCATTATGTATGTGTGGTGTATTTAATTATGTGCGTGTGTGTGTGTGTCATTATGTATGTGTGGTGTATGTAATTATGTGTGTGTGTGTTATGTATATGTGTGTGTGTATTATGTGTGTGTGTGTGTGTGTCATTATGTATGTGTGGTGTATGTAATTATGTGTGTGTGTGTGTGTTATGTATATGTGTGTGTGTGTATTATGTGCGTGTGTGTGTGTGTCATTATGAATGTGTGGTGTATGTAATTATGTGTGTGTGTGTTATGTATATGTGTGTGTGTATTATGTGTATGTGTGTCATTATGTATGTGTGGTGTATGTAATTGTGTGTGTGTGTGTGTTATGTGTGTGTGTGTATTGTGTGTATATGTGTGTGTGTCAACAGGGTAATGGCACAGTTTTGTTTATTTAATATATTTACGAAGCAATTAAGCTTACGCGGGTGAGAGTTTAAAAGGTGTGTGTGTGTGTGTAGGTGTGTGTGTGTGTGTGTGTGTGTGTGTGTGTGTGTGTGTGTGTGTTTGTTATGCCAGTATTTATAAGTGTGAATATATTATGTATGTGTGTTTGTTTCATGGCTATGTATGTGTTCGTTATGTGTGTGTATATGTGTGCATGTGTGTGTGTTTGTTAGTGTGTGTGCGTATTAGCTGTCAGGGCAGTGTGTATTTTCCCATCACTATACACGTGTTTATGTGGCAGGTGTGTGTGTGTGTGTGTGTGTGTGTGTGTGTGTGTGTGTGTGTGTGTGTGTGTGTGTGTGTATATACAGTCTATATATAAGGATGTTATTGCTGGTCGTTTCAATGGAGGTAATTTTCTCTTTCGCGTGTGAGAGAAGGCGCTAGTTTGTGTGTATGTTTGTATGTGTATGTGTTTAAATAAGGAAGGAGAGAGAGAGAGAGAGAGATGTACATAGATTTACATAGATACACTGGCCACACAGACACAGCAGCTGCACCTGTTCGTGATATGAACTTGTTTATTTCAAGACTGAAGTCGGACGTGGACAGTGAAGCATTAAGGGGAGGTTTCTAGTTTGTTCCCTAGACCTCCATCAAGATTAAAATTACACCCTCTAGACCCCTTTTCAAGCTAAATTTATAAATTTTTCGGTAGAAAATTTTTCCGGCCGAAGGCCGGTTCCTCTTAAATTACAGGCTCGCTATCGCTCGCCAGGAGAAAATTGACCCCTAAATGACAAGAAAGTTCTTAAAATTGACAGAAATGGGGCGAGCGTCTTAAAATCTCAAAATCAATGGGGCTAAATTTGAATGAGAAAGGGGTCCAGAAAAAAATCCCTCGTGGAAATCTCCCATTAAGAGAAAATATTAGCGGTCTATATAAACAAATTGTAGGTCTGTGAAAAGAAAAGAAATTAACTCTGCAACTTTTCGGATATTATTTATTTTTTCTGCAGGAGACTTGGTTATAGGGGCTCTCTCAAGAACTGGACTATTTAAATACAAGCCACGACAAATTTTCCACGACAATTTGGGAAAAGGGGTTGGAGGGGGGGGGGGGGGGGGGGGGGGGAGGGGGGAGAGGAGGAAAAGAAGGACGAGGAAGGAGGTGGGATAAAGAGGGGAGGGGAGGGGAGGGTGGAGAGAGGTATGGGGTGCCAAAGGAACAACACAATGATAGGGTAAAGAGGGGTGAGGGAAGGAGAGAGAATTAGGGGAGGGGAGGAGGGAAGGAGGGAGAAAAAGGGGAGGGGAGGGAAGGGGGAGGAGAGAGAGAAGGGGGAGCGGAGGGGAGGGGGAGATAAGGGGGAGGGGAGGGGAGGGGAGGGGAGGGACGGAGGTCACAGCAGGGAAGGTGTGTGGGTAATCACTATTAACTGCTGCACCCTGGGACACAACATACACACACACACACACACACACACACACACACACACACACACACACACACACACACACACACACACACTACGCACGCACCACACACACACACACACGTTTACACTACACACACTACACAGCACACACACACACACACACACACTACACAGCACACACTACACTACACACTACACTACACACACACACACTACACTACACACACACTACACTACACACACACATTTACACTACACACACACATTTACATTACGCACACACACACACACACACACACACACACACACACACACACACACACACACAGCCCGTAGCCTAGTAGGTAGAGCTCTCGTCTCACACACGAGGGGTCGGGGGTTCAATCCCCGGCCGGGCGGAGACAAATTGGGCTTGTCTCCTTTCATGTGTTAGCCTCAGTTCACCTAGCTGTAAATAGGTACCTGGAATAAGTGGACGACGTTGTGACGTCCCATCTGGGGTTGGCAAAAATGGTACAAGGCGAGATGGGTATCATATGGTTCACCTAAGCTGATGGCTACCTAAGCCTTCGGGCGAGACGGTACCATCTATAGTGAGAATGGTACCATACAGATCCACCCTAAGCCTTCGTTTCCGATGTCGCCAATTGGCTAAAAATACAGACTACACACACATCCACAGCCATTCCAACGATACATATAACACCTACACATATAGGAGGCGGTAAATAACGAGCATGCTCACTCCCGCAATACAACTAGAGTAAGTACAACTAGAGTAAGTACACACACACTACACAGCACACACTACACTACACACACACACATTTACACTACACACACACACACATTTACACTACACACACACATTTACATTACGCACACACACACTACACAGCACACACTACACTACACACACACACACACACACATTTACACTACACACACACATTTACATTACGCACACACACACGCCCATGACGGTCTTGCTATGTGAAGGTATATTGAGAGTAATAAGACCATCTTAAGGGGAGATTTCCACCTGGAGGATTTTTTTCTGAACCTCTTTCTCCCTCATGTTTAGCCCCATTGCTTTTGAGATTTAAAGACGTTTGCCCCATTAGTTTGGCGATATTAAGAACCCTCTCCCGATTTCTGTCAATTTTAAGACCATTCGTGCCATTTAGGTGTCGATTTTTTCCTGGCGAGCGATAGCGAGCCTGTAATTTAAGGGGAATCGGCCTTCGGCCGGGACATTTTTCTACCGAAAAATATACAAATTTATCTTGAAAGGGGGTCAAGAGGGAGTAATTTTAAGCTTGATGGAAGTCTAGGGAATCAACTAAAAACCTCCCCTTAATGGTGTTGTGTGGTTAAAGAAATTATATATACAATCATCCTGTTGTTCTCAAAAACTGTGCTTCCGTGCTGACTCCCTGCCTAGGCAAACTCTTTCGTCTCTGTCTATCCTCTAACGTCTTCCCTTCATGCTGGAAGTTTGCTCACATTCAACCTGTCCCAAAGAAGGGTGACCGCTCTCAACCCTCCAACTACTCTCATCTCTTGTCTTTCTAAAGTTTTTGAAACTATTCTTGCTTCCAAATTTCTTAAGCATTTCTCTTCTCATAATCTGCTCTCAGATCGCCAGTATGGCTTCCTTAAGGGTCGCTCTACTGGTGATCTTCTTTCATATCTTACTAACTCTTGGTCATCCTCCTTTCGGGACTTCGGTGAGACTTTTTCTATTGCACTAGACATATCGAAAGCCTTCGATAGAGTCTGGCATAAATCTTTAATTTCTAAACTACCCTCCTTCGGTTTCTATCCCTCCATCTGTGCCTTTATCTCTAATTTCCTTTCCGGCCGTTCCATAGCTGCGGTTGTGGACGGCCATTGTTCACTTCCTCACCCTATAAACTCCGGTGTTCCTCAGGGCTCTGTCCTATCTCCTATTCTCTTTCTAATTTTTATAAATGATCTCCTTAACTGTACCTTAATTCCCATCCATTCATACGCAGACGACTCAACCTTACACTACTCCATTAGTTTTTCAGAACGCCCCAGCCAGCAATCCCTCCACGACAAACGTAATGAAGCCATAGAACTCTTAAATTCTGATCTAAATACTATTTCCAATTGGGGCAGAGAAAACCTTGTTAACTTTAATGCTTCCAAAACCCAATTTCTCCATCTATCTACCCGTCAGGATCTCCCAGCGGACTATCCCTTATTCTTCAACAATACAAAAATGGACCCTTCATCTTCTCTCAATATTCTTGGTGTCTCTTTTTCTTCTGCTCTCATTTGGAAGGACCATATTACCAGTCTTGCTAAGGCAGCCTCCCAGAAGCTGGGTGTGCTCAACCGCCTTAGGGGGTTCTTTTCCCCTGCACAGCTTCTTGCTCTGTACAGGGGCATAGTGCGCCCTTGTATTGAGTATTGTTCACATGTGTGGGGAAGTTCCTCTCACACCGCTCTCCTAGACAAAGTTGAAAGGAAGGCCTTTCGTATCATTAACTCCCGTCCATTCACCAACTCTCTGCAATCTCTCTCTCTCCGCCGCAATGTTGCATCTCTCTCGCTATTCTATCGCTACTATAATAATCAGTGTTCCTCAGAGCTATCCCAGTGCATACCACCTCCTTTACGTAGGGCACGTGGTACCCGTCTTGCAACTCAATCCCACCCCTACTCTGTGCAACTCTCCAACCCAAGAGTGAAACGTTACTCTCAAACTTTCTTCTACTCAACATCTGAGCTCTGGAACTCTCTCCCAGAATCAGTCTTTCCCTCTTCCTATGACTTAAATTGCTTCAAACTCCGTGTGTCCAGGCATTTTGGCTCGAACGTCCCTTGATTTTGGCCCTGTCACTCTTTCAACTATGGGGGAGGCACTCGCTATAGGCAGTTATGCCTTTTGCCTCCCTCAATCACATAGAAAAAAAATAAAAAATAAAATATTGATAGTGATTAAGGGGGTAGTGCTTGGTTTATGGTGTATGTATTTATATGGTTTATCTAGTCTTTGAGTTTAAGGGGATAGGCTATAATAGTTTAAGGGGATAGGCTATATAGTTTAAGGGGATAGGCTATAATAGTTTAAGGGGATAGGCTATAATAGTTTAAGGGGATAGGCTATATAGTTTAAGGGGATAGGCTATAATAGTTTAAGGGGATAGGCTATAATAGTTTAAGGGGATAGGCTATATAGTTTAAGGGGATAGGCTATAATAGTTTAAGGGGATAGGCTATATAGTTTAAGGGGATAGGCTATAATAGTTTAAAGGGATAGGCTATAATAGTTTAAGGGGATAGGCTATAATAGTTTAAGGGGATAGGCTATAATAGTTTAAGGGGATAGGCTATAATAGTTTAAGGGGATAGGCTATATAGTTTAAGGGGATAGGCTATATAGTTTAAGGGGATAGGCTATAATAGTTTAAGGGGATAGGCTATATAGTTTAAGGGGATAGGCTATATAGTTTAAGGGGATAGGCTATAATAGTTTCGGTCGATTGATTGATGTAGTTGTTATTATTTAGTTTCTTCGCTAGACCTCCATCAAGCTTTATAATTGCACCCCCTAGACCCTCCTTCAAGTGTCTATTGCATCCCCTAGACCCTCCTTCAAGTGTATATTGCACCCCCTAGACCCTCCTTCAAGTGTATATTGCACCCCCTAGACCCTCCTTCAAGTGTATATTGCACCCCCTAGACCCTCCTTCAAGTGTATATTGCACCCCCTAGACCCTCCTTCAAGTGTATATTGCACCCCCTAGACCCTCCTTCAAGTGTATATTGCACCCCCTAGACCCTCCTTCAAGTGTATATTGCACCCCCTAGACCCTCCTTCAAGTGTATATTGCACCCCCTAGACCCTCCTTCAAGTGTATATTGCACCCCCTAGACCCTCCTTCAAGTGTATATTGCACCCCCTAGACCCTCCTTCAAGTGTATATTGCACCCCCTAGACCCTCCTTCAAGTGTATATTGCACCCCCTAGACCCTCCTTCAAGTGTATTGCACCCCCTAGACCCTCCTTCAAGTGTATAATGCACCCCCTAGACCCTCCTTCAAGTGTATATTGCACCCCCTAGACCCTCCTTCAAGTGTATATTGCACCCCCTAGACCCTCCTTCAAGTGTATATTGCACCCCCTAGACCCTCCTTCAAGTGTATATTGCACCCCCTAGACCCTCCTTCAAGTGTATATTGCACCCCCCTAGACCCTCCTTCAAGTGTATATTGCACCCCCTAGACCCTCCTTCAAGTGTATATTGCACCCCCTAGACCCTCCTTCAAGTGTATATTGCACCCCCTAGACCCTCCTTCAAGTGTATATTGCACCCCCTAGACCCTCCTTCAAGTGTATATTGCACCCCCTAGACCCTCCTTCAAGTGTATATTTCTGGCAAATAGTAGGCGATTTTATTCAGATTAGGAAGGGTTTGTGGTATTTAAAAGGATTAATTAAAATGTAAAACTTGCAAACAAAGTCAAAACAAAACTGGGACAAAGACGCTATAAAGTCTACACAACATATCAACATCGCTATGTGGAAACAACGCTTACTAAAATAAAATGTATGAAATGAAAGAACAATTGAGACAGTATGTAGCCTTTTAATTGTCACAGGTCCTTCCTAAGCTGAATAGAATCACCTAATAGTTGCCATAATATAATGAAAAGAACGTGACCGGTACTGAATGGGGTATACTGTATAATTATATATATATATATATATATATATATATATATATATATATATATATATATATTCCTGCTTCCCATCCTCTTCTCTTTTCTCTCCAATTTCCGGGTCCAATATATGTTTGCCTCCAAGTCTCTCTCTCGCGCTTTCTCTCTCTCTCTCTCTCTCTCTCTCTCTCTCTCTCTCTCTCTCTCTCTCTCTCGCGCTTTCTCTCTCTCTCTCGCGCTTTCTCTCTCTCTCTCTCTCTCGCGCTTTCTCTCTCTCTCTCTCTCTCTCTCTCTCTCTCTCTCTCTCTCTCTCTCTCTCTCTCTCTCTCTCTCTCTCCTCTTTTTTCTCTCTCTCCTCCTCCACATCATTCCCTTCCTCCCCCTCCTCGTCTTCCCCCACTACCTCCTCCGCCTTTTCTTCTTCCTTCCCCCCCCACCATCTCCTCTCCCTCTTCTTCCTCCACCACCACCTCTTCCGCCTCTTGTTCTTCCTCCACCACCATATCCACCTCCTCCTCTTTCTTCCTCCTCCATCTCCAGCACGACATCCACCTCCGCCTCTTCTTCCTCCTCTTTCCTTCTCCACCACCACATCCACCTCCACCTCCGCCTCTTCCTCCTCTTTCCTTCACCACCACATCCACCTCCGTCTCTTCCTCCTGCTCCTCCTTCACCACCACATCCACCTACATCCACCTTCTCCTCCACCAACACATCCACGTCCTCCTTCTCCACCACCACATCCACCACCACATCCTCCTCCTCCTCGAATGGAAATTAGCTAACGTGACCCCATTAAACAAAAAAAATAAATAAGTCCTCTCCAGGCAATTATCGACCAATTAGTTTAAGGGGAGGCAGACCGTTTTTCTGGACCTCCTTCTCCCTAATGTTTAGCCTCACTAGTTTTGAGATTATAAGACGTTCGGTCCATTAGTTTGGCGATTTTAACACCTTTCGCCCCATTTTGTTGTCAATTTTAAGACCTTTCGTGCCACCATTTAGGTGTTGATTATATCCTGGCGAGCGATAGCGAGTATGCAATTTTAAGAGGAAACGGCCTTCGGCCGGGACATTTCTCTACCGAAAAATTTACAAATTTATCTTGAAGGGGGGTCTAGGGGGTCTTTTCTAAGTTTGATGGAGGTCTAGGGAGGAAACTAAAAAAATATATATGAATAAATGAATTAATAGACCAACCAAACGGCCAGTCTCCCCTTAACATCAGTAATGTGCAAATTAATGGCAATCATTATAAGGGACAAAATAGTCAAATATTTGCAATAAAATAAAATAATAAAAGATTTCCCAGCACGGGTTTTGGAAATAAACGTTAATGCTTAAGGGGAGGTTTATAGTTTGTTCCCTAGACATCCATCAACTTTAAAATCACACCCCCTTGACCCCCTTTCAAGATAAATCTTTACATTTTTCGGTAGAAAAATTTCCCAGCCGAAGGCCGGTTCCTCTTAAATTACAGGCTCGCTATCGCTCGCCTGGAAAAAATCGATACCTACATGGCACGAAAGTTCTTAAAATTGACAGAAATTGGGAGAAAGTTCTTAAGATCGCCAAAATAATGGGGCGAACGTCTTAAAATCTCAAAAAGCAATGAGGCTAAACATGAGGGAGGAAGGAGTCAAGAAAAAGGTCCAAGTGGAAATCTCCCCTTAACAAACTTACTCGATTTCTTCTACGAAGTTTACAAATCATATGATGAGGATAGAGCAGTTGATCTAATATATCTCGATTTTCAGAAAGCTTTCGATACCGAACCCCATAAGCGACCAATTGACAACATAAATGCTCATGGTCATAACAGGAAAAACTCTGAAATGGCTCGAAAATTGGCTCTCAGATTGTGTTTTCCCTGTTCTTGCTCTGTCTTGTGTCGCCCCCCCCCCCCCCCCCCCCCCCCCCACCCCCCCCCCCCCCCCCCCCACCCCCCCCCCCCCCCCCCCCCCCCCCCCCCCCCCCCCCCCCCCCCCCCCCCCCCCCACCCCCCCCCCCCCCCCCCCCCCCCCCAAAAAAAAAAGAAGAAAAAAAAGAAAATAAAAAATAAAAACAAAAGGAAAAAAGGGAAACAGGAAACAATAGGAAAAGTGGGAATTAGGCCTGAGTAGATAGATAGATAGATAGATAGATCGTAAACAGCGAGTTGTAATAAATGGTGAAGAATCTGATTGGTGCAAAGTAAACAGTGGCGTTCCCCAGGGTTCGGTATTGGGTCCTATTATTTTTTAATTTACATAACGACTTAGACGAAGGAATAGAATGTAAAATTTCGAAATTTGCTGAGGATACAAAAATTACTAATAAAGTTACCTCAATAATTAGGCCTTATAATTAGGGTTGGGTGTGAGAGGGATCTGTCCTGTGTGGGCCAATCGGCTTTCTGGAGACTAATTTTTTTATGTTCTTATGTAACCGTGCATTAGCAAAAACTGCAAGGTGACCTAGACACTTTAGTTAACTGGGCAGAACAATGGCAAATGAAGTTAAACATTGAGAAATGCAAAGTATTACACATCGGTAGTAACAACGCTAAAAAAGATTACTCAATTAACAACATTCAACTATCAAATACGGATAAAGAAAAGGATCTGGGAGTTATAATATCAAGCGACCTGAAGCCGAGTAAACAGTGTACAGAGGCAATAAAAACTGTTAATAAATTGGTGGGTTTCATTGGCAGAACATTTAAATTCAAATCAGAAAAAATCATACTTACTCTATTCAACTCATTGGTGCGTCCCCATCTCGAATACTGCGTGCAATTCTGGTCACCGTACTACCGAACGGACATAAATAAACTTGAAAAGGTGCAACGCAGAGTCACTAAAATGATACCTAGATTGCTTAATAAACCGTACGAAGAGCGTTTAAAACTATTTTTGTTTAGCTTAACAAAGCGCAGAATGAGAGGTGACCTAATAGAGGTGTTCAAAATCTTCAAGGGATTCAGCAACCTAAATGTAAGCGAATTATTTACGATCAATCAAGCAAACACGAGAAACAATGTTTATAAGATTATAGGCAAGCGTTTTCATTCTCACGAGGCGAAGCATTTCTTCTTCAACCGTGTTGTGAATATTTGGAACAGACTACCCTCGAACATCGTAAACTGTAATACTGTCGAAACATTTAAAGAACCATCTGGATAAACACTTGGCAAACAACCCCCGATTAACACAGTTTCTTTCAGAATAACGCGCAACGAATTGACAACGCATACCGCAATGTATATTGATATTCATACATCTGTTCCCTTTCAGAATTGTGGTAATAGAGTTAGCTTAGGTTACAAATCAACTTCATTTTCTCCCTGTCATATCCGAAATTCCGTGTCAGTTTTTCCATATTACATGGTATTTTGCCAACTGTTTCCATGCCAATATTAGCTGGAGGGAGTGGTGGGTGGGGAGGAGCCTTCTTCTTTGCTGTCCTTTTCTCTACCTCGTAGTCAATAGATTAATAGTTGTAGATATCCAAACTGCCCCGTGAGGACCAATAGGTCTGTTGCATCATGTTCTCCTTTGTATTCCCCCTCCTCCACCACCACCACCACATCCACCTCCGCCTCTTCTCCTCCTCCTCCTCCTCCTCCTCCTCCTCCTCCTCCTCCTCCTCCTCCTCCTCCTCTTCCTCCTCTTCCTCTGGGTCTAATAATGCTCACTGACATGATCCACCTCATTTTCTTAGTTTCTTACAGTTTCTTACAGTTTCTTACAGTAGATCCTCTGGAAAAAGGCAAACTATGCCTGTGTATCCGGCTCATGCCGAGCTTAAATACACCATACCGTCCTCCATACTAATTATTATTATCATATTACTTATACATATACAGTATATATATATATATATATATATATATATATATATATATATATCACAAATACACGTGAGCTTCTTAATGTGTTTATACTTTCAACGGGGCTCGTACCACCAACAGTCAGGTCGGACATCCATGCTCTAACCAATTCGACCACGGCATGACGATCACGCCGTGGTATGTATGTACTGTATGTATGTATGTATGTATGTAGCCTATGTATGTACTGTATGTATGTAGCCTATGTATGTACTGTATGTATGTAGCCTATGTGTAATATATTCTGGCGCTTACCCCCTTTTTTTTTTGGGGGGGGGGGTGTTGGAGTTGGTTAAGGGGGGTGACCTGTTTTTGTTCTGTCCATTTCTATCTTTCTCTGGCTTGTATCCATTTGGCCCCATTCAGCCTACTGTTTTAAGACGTTTATCCCCATCCAGGTGTCAATTTTTTACTGGTGAGCGGTAGCGAGCCAGCATATTTTTTATTTTTGTTTGACAGCAGGCTAAATTTGTACATTTTTCGATAGAAAAATGTCTCCGGCGAAGCCGGATTTCTTCATATAATGCTGGCTCGCTACCGCTCGCCAGGAATAAATCGACACCTAGATGGGGATAAACGTCTTAAAATAGTTGGCTGAATGGGGCCGAATGGATACAAGCCAGAGAAAAGGACAGAAATAACAATAAGCAGGTCACCCCCCTTAAAGCATGCACAATCGCCCTGACTGTCGGCGGGCCAAGCCCCCGCTAATACAGTATATATTTTAGGAAGATGTCAAATTTATAATAGCCCCCCCCCCCCCCTCCCCCTCCCCTCTCCCCATTGTTTGATCATCCACGGCAATTATACAAAGGAATCGATTCGGTAATAGTAGTGACATTTAGGGGGGGACATTCTCTTTTAAGGACATTCTAAAAGACATTCTCTTTAGGGGGAAGTGGGGATAGGACAAGAATCAGTTGGATGAAATAGGTGTCCAGGCCTAAGAAGGGATCATCGTTTTTTTTTTTTTTTTTTTTTATCTTTCTCTCCTTTTCTCTCTATCCCTGGCTTGTATCCATTCTGCCCCATTCAGCCAACTGTTTTAGGACGTTTATCCCCCTCCAGGTGTCGATTTCTTCCTGGCGAGCGATAGCGAGCCAGCATTGTATGGAGAAATCCGGCTTCGCCGGACACATTTTTCTATCGAAAAATGTACAAATTTAGCTTGCTCTCAAAACAAATATATATATGTGCTGGCTTGCTACCGCTCGCCAGGAAAATTATTGACACCTGGATGGGGGTAAACGTCTTAAAACAGTAGGCTGAATGGGGCCGAATGGATAAAAGCCAAACAGAGAGGGAGATAAAGAGAAAAAAAGCGAGGTGGGCTCCCTTAACCCCGTTAGCATGATAACGCCTTCCTATTTAATTATGGCTAACCTTAAACGATACAATGCCGTTTAAGTTCACTACTATATTAGTGTAATATTTATTACTAACGCTAGGTTGAAGTAAATATGAGTAAATCTAGCGATAAGCAGCTAATGGCAACTAGATTCCCTGGCCGTGTGCACGCCATGACGTCACGGTAAACCAGACTGCTCATTGGTCGCTGAAAACTGGGAGGAGCTAACTAGGAAGAGAAAACGGTAGCCTCTCCTTTGTCTTTACATGACGAAAACTAATCGACAACCAAGGCCCCCACCCCCCGAACAGACAACAAATTAGGAAATGGCAGAGGAGCCTCCCCCCCCCCACAACGCGCCCCCGGACCAGTCTCTTTATCGGCAAAATCAGGAAACCATCAGGCAGTCCAGTTAAGCCTGGACACCTCGCTTTTTTGTTCTCTCTTTCTCTCTCTCTCTCTCTTTGGCTTGTATCCATTCGGCCCCATTCAGTCTACTGTTTTAAGACGTTTACCCCAATCCAGGTGTCACTATTTTCCTGGCGAGCGGTAGCGAGCCAGGATATATGTATTTTTGTTTTGACAAGCTAAATGTGTACATTTTTCGATAGAAAAATTTCTCCGACTAAGCCGGATTTCTCCATACAATGCTGGCTCGCTATCGTTCGCCAGAAAAATATCGACACCTGGTTGGGGATAAACGTCTTTAAAAAGTTGGCTGAATGGGGCCGGATGGATACAAGCCAGAGAAAGAGCGGAAAAAAGCAGGTGACCCCCCTTAATCGTACCTAGCACGATTGTAGTAGCGATTCCTGTGATATATTTTGGGGGATATGGCAACACTGCAAGGGGATGTCTATGGGCCGCCTTATATGGGCATTAGTGAGGGTCAGTGATTCAGTGTTCTCGGTGGGGGAGGGTGTGTTGAAGTGTGCGGCGATATCCAGCCATTACGTATTCGCTGTCTGGTTGATGGGTGTTCCTGTTTAATACCATGCGAGACGAGAGGCGAATGGAGGATGTGGGTGCTGATCGAGGAGGAGAATTCGCTCGATGCAGGTGAAAACAAAAGTGATATATTTAAAATAAGGAGAGGTTAGGAGAAGAGGGTGGTGGTACGAGTGGAGAAGTGTGCATTTTTTGATGAACGTCAGTGACTCCGGCGTCCCCCCCCCCCCCCCACCACCACCACCAATCATCCGCCCTCAGAAACTCCAGCGTCCCCCCCCCCCTACCTACTACTCCCTCCACACACACACACACATACACATACACACACAGGATCCCTTACCCTCCCTAACCCCCGTCCACTTTTCATCTCTCCCTTTTATTTAATTACTTGTTTATTGATTTTCATTGATTGATTTTATGCTTTCATTTTATTTTTGAGGGGGTCCAGGTCCTCTGCTACAGTGTGTGTGTGTGTGTGTGTGTGTGTGTGTGTGTGTGTGTGTGTGTGTGTACTTACTCTAGTTGTACTTACTCTAGTTGTATTGCGGGAGTGAGCATGCTCGTTATTTCCCGCCTCCTATATGTGTAGGTGTTATATGTATCGTTGGAATGGCTGTGGATGTGTGTGTAGTCTGTATTTTTTAGCCAATTGGCGATATCGGAAACGAAGGCTTAGGGTGGATCTGTATGGTACCATTCTCACTATAGACGGTACCGTCTCGCCCGAAGGCTTAGGTAGCCATCAGCTTAGGTGAACCATATGATACCCATCTCGCCTTGTACCATTTTTGCCAACCCCAGATGGGACGTCACAACGTCGTCCACTTATTCCAGGTACCTATTTACAGCTAGGTGAACTGAGGCTAACACATGAAAGGAGACAAGCCCAATTTGTCTCCGCCCGGCCGGGGATTGAACCCCCGACCCCTCGTGTGTGAGACGAGATCTCTACCTACTAGGCTACGGGCTGTGTGTGTGTGTGTGTGTAATACTTATTCTACCTCATTTGTCTCTTGATCTGTGTCATCGACGTAAAGTTGGTGCCCTTAAGTCTTTTATTTACTGAATTTCGGTGTGAGCATCCTAGGTTCGAATCCCTGGACTGCCACATGTATTTGTTGAATTCATTAATTGAGTTTAGAGGTA
Organism: Paralithodes platypus; assembly: GCA_032716605.1. Classification (NCBI taxonomy): domain Eukaryota; kingdom Metazoa; phylum Arthropoda; class Malacostraca; order Decapoda; family Lithodidae; genus Paralithodes; species Paralithodes platypus. Next base: position 6,666,208 of record CM064490.1, on the reverse strand, counting down.
AAGTCGGTTGGTGGAGGGAACGTAATAATTTAAAATGTTTAAACCCTCAGCATCCCTTGGCCTCGTGCAACTAGATTCACAAGCAATCTTAAGGGAGCTCACCTCGCTTGTTTTCTCCTTTTCTCCCTCTTTATTTGGCTTGTATCCATTCGGCCTCACTCAGCCTGCTGTTTTAAGACGTTTACCCCCATCTAGGTGTCAATATTTTCCTGGCGAGCGGTAGCGAGCCAGCATATATACCGGTATATTTTTGTAATGACAGCAAGCTAAATTTGTACATTTTTCGCTAAAAAAAAATCTCCGGCGAAGCCGGATTTCTCCATACAATACTGGCTCGCTTTCGCTCGCCAGGAAGAAATCGACACCTGGATGGGGATAAACGTTTTAAAACAGTTGGCTGAATGGGCCGAGTGGATACAATCCAGGGAAAGAGAGAAAATGAGAGAAAGATAACAAAAAATGCAGGTGAGCCCCCTTAATGATCTTGCCATGAGCCGTGTGAATGTGTCTACTACACAGTTCTCACGGTGGTTTGGTGGACTTGTGGAATAAGTTGCCAAATGAGCTAGTCAATTCAGCTCATATCTCCATTTTTAAGTCTAGAGTTAACGCTGTTTTGCAGCATAAATTCAAATGTTTAAACTTATTATTTTCTATTTTATTGTATTATATTTATACTTGATATTATTAGCGTATTCAATGTTTATTCTCTCTCTCTCGCTCTCTTTTTTTCTCTCTCTCTCTCTCTCTCTCTCTCTCTCTCTCTCTCTCTCTCTCTCTCTCTCTCTCTCTCTCTCTCTCTCTCTCTCGGCCGCGCTTGGATATTTCACTTACATCTTAGTGTACGAGACTGACGGGAATAAATATATGAGAGAGAGAGAGAGAGATTTATAGTTATTTATATGTTTCGTGATTATCCGTTAAGAGGGAAATCATGACCATTCGTGTGTGTGTATATATATATACAAAATATAAGTAATATTAAACAGTTTATTGATAAAATGGCAGCCGGAGACAGAGATGGAGCTGTGTGTGCGTGTGAGTATGTGTGTGTGTGTGTGTGTGTGTGTGTGAGAGAGAGAGAGGTTAGTTAGTTAGTTAAGCAGATTAACCAGACCACTGAGCTCCATATACGGAACTCTCATAGGTTATATACTCATATATACCGGTATATATATATATATATATATATATATATATATATATATATATATATATATAGGTTATATAAGCCTACTCATATACTCAATCAGACTTCTTGATACTGATTACAACAAATATATAATAGATCAATTAATGAAGCTAATCACACATGTGTATGCAACATGGCTGACGTACATGCAGACATATAGTTGGTGTAGGATTCCCCCTATAGAAGTCCGGGGTTCATATGTGGCTTCACTTGTGGGAAAAATTGTAAAGGTGTTGTCGAACTCTCTCTCTCTCTCTCTCTCTCTCTCCATTTAGTTATCCGTTTTCTATTCATGGAATTCAAAGTATTTATCAAACTTCTTTTGCAAACTCTTATATATTTCTTCGTAAAGATAGGGAAGATAGATAGATAGTTAGACAGGTTGATAGATAGTTACCCGACAGTTTGTGATGTGTTGGAGAGAGAGAGAGAGTCTTAAAGGTGGGTGTGCACGCTATTATTTTCCTCCACAATCATTACCGGCAGTGTGCACTATAGCTTTTGGTGCAATATTTTCTGCTACAATGGCTTAATTATTTATATAATGGCCAAAATAGGATATGGGTGACACTTTTCTGGATTCGGAGTTTAAGCGCTCTGATGACGTATGCCCAGGAACACAACAAGCTCTTCTGACAGGTGGAAATGGAGGATAGTGACAGTAGTTCCAATTCGTTTGCCAATACTGAGGGTGGTAACCGTGATTATGGCAAAGAACCTCAAGTGATGAATATTGGTGGTGTCCAGGCTTATATGTATGAACCTGTAGGACGAGATCCAGCAGCAGGAGAGGAGGGAGAAGCAGCTGTGATTACCGCCCGCCTTGTTTACACTACTCGGAGCCGCGGCGGACGCTAGCGATCATGTCCCCGTCTATTTTGACTGCATTTGGATACAATAATGAAAGCCCGCCCCTCACGCCTCCATGACTTATTGTCATCATCATATACATTGCCAACAGGGTGCAAATAACAGAACAAATAGACGGGAACTTAAACCGCGGCGATCGATTTTTTTTTTTTTTAAGCCTAGTTGCTAGTAGTTGAATTTCAGCCAATATTTTTTTTAGGTTAGGCCTATATCCATCGACACTGACTGTATAATTTGGGCTAGGCTTAAGTTAGCCCATATTATCCACTCTCCTGACTCCTGAAATTGGCAAGCACGTATGGGTGGGAGGGTGGTTTGGGGGATGGTGGGGGGAAGGTAGAAGGGTAATTGACTGACTGTATAATTTGGGCTAGGCTTAAGTTAGCCTATTATTAATGTCTGAAAATATGGGTTTCAAAGTACATAACCAGGTCAAAGTGGCGGCTGCGAAACGTCTAACGGGTTGGATTCTGCGTACTTTTAAAACACGCGGTGAATTGCCTATTATAACGCTCTTCAAATCTCTAGTGCTACCGCGGCTTGAATACTGTAGCGTATTAACATCCCCATACAAAGCAGGTGAAATAAATGACGTAGAGAGTGTACACAGAAATTTCACTTCGCATATAAGTTCGATAAAACATCTACACTATTGGGAGCGTTTAAGAGCACTGAATCTGTACTCACTGGAACGTAGAAGAGAACGTTACCTAATAATATACACATGGAAAATCGCAGAGGGTTTAGTACCAAACCTACATACTCCGATAGTCATGAAATTCAGTGATAGTGAGGCTGGGAATGCGAAATCCCCCGGATGAATAACAGGGGTGCTATGGGCTCTCTGCGAGAGGGCTGGTTACACACAGGCCCACGTCTCTTCAACAAACTCCCACGGCGAGTAAGAGACATGAGGGACATCTCGTTAGACAACTTCAAGAGAGCCCTAGATGTCGAACTGCAAAAAGTGCCAGACGAGCCCATCCTCGCAAGGGAGCGAGCTGTCGCTTCAAACAGTCTACTGCACCAAATCACCACCCATAACGAGGGGCGTCGCGCTCCTTGGTGCCGCTAGAAGAGCGGCGAACACATCCAAAGGTATCCAAAGGTAAGGTATTATCCACTCTCCTGACTCCTGAAATTGGCAAGCACGTATGGGTGGGAGGGTGGTTTGGGGGATGGTGGGGGAAAGGTAGAAGGGTAATTGACTGACTGTATAATTTGGGCTAGGCTTAAGTTAGCCCATATTATCCACTCTCCTGACTCCTGAAATTGGCAAGCACGTATGGGTGAGAGGGTGGTTTGGGGGATGGTGGGGGGAAGGTAGAAGGGTAATTGACTCGTGTTACAAATATGGAGCCGATTGGTGAGGTAGTTTCGCCACCACGGATTTTCATTTTTGTATGTGATGATCTACGGATAGGCTGGAAGTGGGTGGTGGGAGGAAGTTGGGGTTGTGGTGGGGAAGACAGAAGGGTAGGGACTTGTCACAAATATGGACCAATTGGTGCAGGGTCTGTTTCGCCGCCACATATTTTCCTTGTTTTCTTTTGTGATGGCCTGATGCGGCGACCCATGGTCGGCGAGTGGATTGGGGGAGGGGGTGGGGGTGGTTGTAGCAAGACGCCAGAAAGGTAAGTGTGGTAGAAATATGAAAGCTATAGGTGCAGTCGTTTCGCTCCGATTTTTTTTCGGCGAGGTCCGTATATATATACGGACCTGGCACTGGGCGTGACCCCCATCAGGATAGGCAATCAATCGGGTGCATCTAGCCATACCCATACTCCACTGCACTTTATTGTCAACAGCATCACGAAAATGTCCATTGCATATGAAGCTTGTTTTGGGCTTTGCCTCCCACACTCTGGTTCTTTGTATCAACTTCACCCATTTGTTACAATGGTATGGATCACTTGGAAACTTGTGTAGTGCTATGTTTGGTCCAGGGATGTTGCTACACCCGAAAACAGAACATCTATTCACCATTTTTGCTATACTTGCTGATGTTTACTTCCCAAATGTTTGCCTGGGTGTACGTCACATCCTCACGTGAGTACTAGTTGCAAGGGGTCGCAATTCAATATCTATTTTTGATTTGTTCTCTATTTGAGATTAGTTTTGACAAAGGAGTAGTCAGGTTGATTACTGGAGATCTAAACATCTCTTTAAATACATTATAAATTAATTTTAATTTCGGACGCCCCACCACCATTAATAGATGGATACCGAGAAGTGAGATAGCTTGTTCATTACTCACTGACTCTTGCATCTCTCTCTCTCTCTCTCTCTCTCTCTCTCTCTCTCTCTCTCTCTCTCTCTCTCTCTCTCTCTCTCTCTCTCTCTCTCTCATTAAATTTGCCGCTCATATAGTCTGTTCAAATTTAGGAGAAACGTATTCTATATTTATTATTAGTACAGTACTATTATTATTAGTATTATTGTTATTATTATTAATTAGTTTAATTAGTTTCTTCCTTATATATTTATCAAGCTTAGAAAAATTCCTTCAAGCCCCATCTTTGAGGCAAATATGTGCATTTATCTGTATAAACATTATCTTTAAATACGGTACGGTCGCGCTAATAAGTCATGTCCCAGCTGGCATTACGTTTGGCTTGCTCCGTGCTGTATCAATGTCTGTCAGATGTTGACTAGGGTAGGTAAGTGTAGGAACATGTTTGTATATTTCACTCGATATGAAGAAATGAAGCTTTGATATTGCCGATACCAATTATTGATCAAAACATACTTGGTGCCCAGACATCACTTATTAGCGCGACTGTACATGGAACCTAGGAGTCGGAGGATCCTAAATTGAGTGGTCAATCCTCCTTTCAGGGTGTAGGGTAGCTTAAGGGAGAGTCAGCTCACTTGAGGGACTTATTTATTCGTGACTCCTTTCCTCACCATCATGTTAGCCCATTTTCTTTTGATATGTATACAACGTTTGCCCCATTAGTTTAGCGATTTTAAAGAACTTGTCACCCCATATTAAGACCTTTCGTGCCAATTCAGTGCTGTTATAATAATTCCTGGCGAGCGATAGCGCTCCTGTAATTTAAATAGGAAGCTGCCATCGGCCGGGAAATTTTTCTAAACTAAAAATTTACAATTTTATCTTGAAAGGGACTCGAGGTGGGTGTAACTTTAAGCTTTATGGAGGTCTAGGTACAAACTAAAATACCGTCACCCTTAATATCCCCATAAAAAAAAATACTGTATATACATTGTGTGATTATTTACCCCAATATATATACTGTATATACTGTATATAATATATATATATATATATATATATATATATATATATATATTGTGGTGTGTGTTTGTGCGAGTGTGTATGTAAAAGACAGACAGACAAACCTGTGCGAAAAATGGAGAAAATCAGCAATAAATATTCCTAAAAATGGTTCCACTACCGCCACCAAGGAAATATAACCTACCTAACAATCATTGAAGGGGGAGAGAGAGAGAGAGAGAGAATCAATGTGTGTGTGTGTGTAAGAGAGTGTGAGACAAAGCAGGTAGCAAGTTAACCTCTCTAATACTGGTGCTGAGTGTGTGTGTGTGTGTGAGAGAGAGAGAGCGTGAGTTACCCTCTGCAGTATTCACAACACTACTGGGGTTGAAAGAGAATACAGGAGATATGTGAAATAGCTCTATTTTTCTCTCACTGTTTTTCTTCCCCCCCCCCCCCCCCGCTCCCTCTCTCTAACTTTCACACTTCCTAAGTTTAGTTTTGGGTTTAGTCATAATTTTCTTGTCTAGTCGATCGCGGTTTCTCTCTCTCTCTCTCTCTCTGTCTCTCTCTCTCCCTGTCTCTCTCTCTCTCTCCCTGTCTCTCTCTCTCTCCCTGCCTCTCTCTCTCTCCCTGCCTCTCTCTCTCCCTCCCTGTCTCTCTCTCTCCCTGCCTCTCTCTCCCTGCCTCTCTCTCTCTCTCTCCCTGTCTCTCTCTCTCTCTCTCTCCGCTCTCCCCTGTTCTCGCTCTCTCGCTGTCCTCGCTCTCCCCTCTCTCTCTCCTGACAATGCCAGGTCCCTTTTTTCACTGCTTCTATATAGCATTTTTCACTGCTCTATATAGCATTTTTCACTGCTCTCTATAGCATTTTTCACTGCTCTATATAGCATTTTTCACTTCTCTCTATAGCATTTTTCACTGCTCTATATAGCATTTGCCTTTTTTATTTATATAATCATATATATTCTTACTTATCTTAAGGTTAACTTAATTTAGTACTTTTGCTATATATGATGTTTTGCTCTTTCTATTGTATTTTATTTAATATATATATATATATATATATATATTTATATATATATATATATATATATATATAATATATATAAAATATAGTATATTTTTTCTTTAAATCATAATGGTATCTCTATATGATTATTTTCCTATTTCCATTTTCTCTGTATTTCTATATATTCTTTATCCATATGCCGTTCTCCCACTGTTCTTATATATTATTTTCTTTGTTTTTATTGTTTTCTTCTTTACGCATTGTTTTAATAACTCCTTGTTCTTATAATAATGTCATCGATAATATTTGGATTTTTTTTTTGTCATGGTTCAATTTCGACTTTATTTCGTGCGACTCATATTTTTGTAACTTTCTCCTTTAACCCTTCTGTTCTTCTTCCTTCCTTCCTTCCTTCCTTCCTTCCTTCCTGTCTTCCTTTTTTTGCTTCCTTCCTTTTGTTTTCTTCGTTTTATCTTCTATCCTTCCTTCCTTTATCCCTTTCTTCCTTGCTCCTTTTCCTTCATTATTTCGTACTTCCTTCCTTCCCAAATTACTTCATTCCCCTTCCTTCCTCCCTCCCTAGAGTTCTAAAGTAAGCTAAGGATGAGCTCTCCAAACCACTGACATTACTATTCAATAAATCCTTGCAGTCTGGAACTATGCCTGATCAGTGGAAGATAGCCAACGTAACACCGATATTCAAAAAAGGCAGCAAATCCCTACCCAGTAACTATCGTCCAATTAGCTTAACCTCAGTTGTATGTAAAATTATTATGATTCTCTTCCACAACCACATACCGCTAAATCGATTAATGAAATTTACAAACACATGTGGCAGTCCGTGGACCCGAACCCAGGATGCTCACACCGAAAATCAACACCTTATACATCGCACCACGAAGACAGAAATGCTAGAAACGGTCATAAGAGACAGACTCGTAAATCACTTAGAGGAAAATAACATACTTAAAGATACTCAACACGGCTTTCGTAAAAAACGTTCCTGTTTAACAAAACTCCTGAGACTTTCTTCCCACGATATCCTCAACCTCGACGATGAGAGGTAAAGCTGAATATATTATATACCTTGATTTTGCAAAAGGCCTTTTGACAAATAAGTTCCCCCACAAACGTTTACTGCTAAAACTAACAAAGCGCATGGACTCCAAGACAATGTGTTGAAATGTATCGCAAATTGGATCAGCGACAGAAAATCAAAGAGTAGTCATAAACGGTAAGGCATCTAAATGGACCAATGGTAAGTATCGGGGTACCCTAAAATAAACAAGGATCGTTACGAGGACCAATTCTCTTTCTAATTTACATCAACGACATAGATGAGGGTCTCACCTGTACAATCTCAAAATTTGCTGACGCACAAAAATTTGAAATAGCGTAACGCGCAACAGATCAAGGTGACGATATGCCAACACAATCTAGATAAATTGGCCCATTGGGCCCAAATTTGGCAAATGCGTTTTTCAATGCGGATATATGTAAAGTACTAGATATCGGATCCCTAAATGAGAAAGCAAACTATTCGATGCATGGCACTCAGCTTAAGAATGTAAACAGAGAAACCGATCTGGAAGTACCAATATCGAGTAACCTAAAACCGAGTCAACAATGTTCCAAAGTTGTTAAGAAGGCACACAAAATAATTTGCTTTATAGGCAGGGTCATGTTGAGCATAAATCCAAAGACGTCTATCCTAACCCTTTACAATTTCCTTATCCCGCCCTCTTCTGTAATACTGCTTTCAATGCTGGTGCCCTTATTACCAAAAAGACATAAAACAAGCTAGAACGCGTTCAACGTAGATTTACCAAAATGATACCTAGCCTAAAGAATCAAACCATACGAAGAGCGTCGTAGAGAATTAAATCTATTTCCTTTAATAACCCAGCTCAGATTAATAGGTGACTTCTTCAAGTGTGCAAAATCATCAAAGGCATCGACAATCTTAACTGTAGTAAGTACTTCACTATCGACCAATCTAAGTACACGCGGGGAAACGGTTTGCAAAATTATTGGTAAAGCTTTTAACTCACACGAATCTAAGAATTTCTTCGTCAATGCAGTTGGTCCAACCTTTTTGGACTGGGCTTCCCACGAGACATTATAGACTGCAGCACCGTTGATTAATTTTAAACATTACTCAACTCCGCCTAGACAAATATCTCGCATCAAACCCGCGACTGACTGCGTTTGTCAATGAATAACTTTATTTTATCCCCCCCTCAGTTACTAACCCATATGTCCCCTACTAACTTCCTAGTCCCCAGCCACGGACATTAGTTTCCCAGGGCAGTAGTTCCCTTTCCCATGTTCCCTTACCCACTCTAAAACTACTGTTTGGACACTTGATCACTCAGTGTTTTTTGGAGGACAATCCGCCTAGAATGGTCACTAGAGCTGTTGTTGCTTGCTTTACGTTGTTACTCCTT
>CM064490.1:6618716-6657352 GCA_032716605.1 Paralithodes platypus | reverse complement strand
CCTGTCATATGTTATTGGATTTTCTCAATCTAATAAGGGCTGGTAGGTCTCTCGTGCTGGCATGCTAGTTATGTGTGTGTGAGAGAGAGATAGAATGAGAGTGAATGAGTGAGTGAGTATGTATGTGTGTTTGTGAGTGTGTGTGTGTGTTTGTGTGTGTGTGTGTGTATGTGAGAGAGAGAGAGAGAGAGAGAGAGCAAACAATATCGTAATAGTGCTTGAAAGGGAACTAATCCTACCATCCTTATCAACAAAACTTTATGATGTGAGTACTACAAATGAAAATATGAACGACTGGGAGCGAAATTGGCAAAATACCAATATAGTCTATGGTTCAAGCCAGTCCTATTTCTCCATCTCACCCAACGTAAATAGAAGCGTTCTCCAACCTATACTTTCACTTATTTCTTAGTTCGTTTTCGTCTGTTTTCGTCTTTTCCTTCGACAATATTCATGGTCTCTCTCTATCTATCTGTTTAATTATATATCCATCTATCTATATATCTATCTATCAGTCAATCTATCTATCTCTATCTATGTGTGTATTACTTCTTAGTTCGTTTTCGTTTTGTTTCGTCTTTTCCTCCTACAATTTTCATTCTTTCTCTATCTATCTGCTTAATTATATATCCATTTATCTTTATATATATATCTATCAATCTACCTATCTATATGTGTATCTATCAATGTATCTATATTTATGGCTCTTTCTATTTTATCATTAGCGAACACAACCTAGCGACGGAAAAAAAAAAAATATCCGAAAATTTCAATAAAGTCTACGGTCTCTCGTCCAGCCACATTTCACTATCTCGCACACCGTATAGCCTAGACTAGAGCATTTTCACCTTCATCTCAGATCATTTCTCGGCACATTTTCGCACCTCGCTTTTCTGGCTCTCTTTCTTCATCTCTCTCTCTCTCTCTCTCTCTCTCTCTCTCTCTCTCTCTCTCTCTCTCTCTCTCTCTCTCTCTCTCTCTCTCTCTCTCTCTCTCTCTCTCTCTCTCTCTCTCTCTCGCATAAACACAAATCTATTTATCTATCTATCTATCTATATCTAAATCTAAAATCTATCTATCTATCTATCTATCTATCAATCCATATATCTATTCATATCAATATATTTATATTTCATTTTAAAACACTCATATGTTTCTAAAGCTTTTCGTCAGCTGTAAATATGTTATGTAATGATGGGATGGGCTTAAATCCATCCCAATGTATCTTAATTAGTAGCCTATCATATCCTAGAGTTTCCCCATCCTGCTCCCTTCCAAATGATTATCATGTTCCTTTATGTTAATGTATACCCTTGCCACTATAATGTAACCTTCCCCTATTTTCTGCCCTAATGTGCAATCCTTACCAGTATACTGTATACTGTATATATATACTATATATATATATATATATATATATATTAATACATTTCTGCGTTCTTGAATAATTATTTGTCATTTATATACGTATGGGAAAGGATTTGTTTGTGTATGTGTAGTTACATACGAATGTGAAAGTGACCATATGCCCTTCCTAATCTGAATTAAATCATCCAATACCAGACAGAAATATAGATACAAAGTGCGTGTTAGATAGTCAAGGGGGTAGGAATCCAGGATAAAGACGGAACAACGACGAAGTGGAGAGCCTCTGGAAGTGGTGTGAACACAAGGGGAGGTGGGGGCTTTTGTGTGCAACTTTTTTTTTGGTTTTTTGTTTTTTTTTTGGCTGATAGACTTAGAACAAACACCACACATACACATTCTAAAAAACCTCTCTCTACTCGGTATTCTAACTAAAATTCCTAAGCCTAAAACACTATCCTATGTCTTCTAAATCTCCAAAAAACAACCCCTTTTTCTCTGAAGGTGAAGTTCTACCTCTCTCTCTCTCTCTCTCTCTCTCTCTCTTCTTCTTCTTCTTCTTCTTTTTTTTCTTTTCTATCCTCTCCTTCAACTTTCCTTTTCTATCGGGTATGCCGTCTCTACTAGAATTAAGTCCTGACCACCTTGTTTGGATCGTAAGGTCTGTTTGGCCAGTGTATATAATGTAAATGTATGTAAAATCTCTCTCTCTCTCTCTCTTACCTACTCTAAACCCCTGTTGAACACTGAACAGCAGTGATTTAGAGAGCAAACAACCTTGAGGGGTCGTCAGACCTGTTGTTCCTTACTTCCTTTGTACTCTCTTGTTCTCTCTCTCTCTCTCTCTCTATCTATCTATCTATATATCTATCTACCTATCTATCTATCTACCTTCTACCTATCTATCTATCTACCTATCTATCTATCTATCTACCTACTTATCTATCTATCTATCTATCTATCTATGCAGTATATAATGTTAGATGGAAATTAGATATACTGATAGATAAAGACGAATACAATAACACAAATATAAAGACAACAATAAAATATAAGACAGAGCCAAACAGAGAAACAAGACAAACAGAGACAAGAGAAGGAGAGGGAGAGACAACCAAGTGCCGAGCTGCATGGTGTGAAAACAAGGGTTGGGCTGATATACCATGAGAGAGAGAGAGAGGGTGAAAACAAGGGTTGGGCTGATATTACCCAGGAGAGAGAGAGACGAGAGGGTGGAAAACAAGGGTTGGGCAGAATATACCATGAGAGAGAGAGAGCGAGGGTGAAAACAAGGGGTTGGTCCTGAATATACCTATGAGAGAGAGGAAGAGAGGGTTGAAAACAAGGGTTGGGATGATATACCATGAGAGAGAGAGAGAGAGGGTGAAAACAAGGGTTGGGCTGATATACCATGAGAGAGAGAGAGAGGGTGAAAACAAGGGTTGGGCTGATATACCATGAGAGAGAGAGAGAGGGTGAAAACAAGGGTTGGGCTGATATACCATGAGAGAGAGAGAGAGAGGGTGAAAACAAGGGTTGGGCTGGTATACGGTGAGAGAGAGAGAGAGACAGTGAGAGAGAGAGAGAGAGAGTGTGTGTGTGTGTGAGAGATAGAGAGATATAGAGAGAGAGATGGAGAGAGTGAAAGTGAGTGTGTGTGTGTGTGAGAGAGAGAGAGAGAGAGAGAGAGAGAGAGAGGGGTGAAAACAAGGGTTGGGCTGTATTTGTGTATGTGGGCTGATATACGATGGTGGTAGAGAGGGAGAGAGAGGTGGGAATGATATATCAATATAAATGGAGGAGAAAAATGTATGAAAAACGATGAAGTGGTAAGAAAGAGAAAGAGAGAGTGAGTGAGTGGGGCTGTGGTTGTGAGAGAGAGAGAGAGGTGAGAATTTACAGAGAACGGATATATAATAGGACGCCGAAAGATGGAATGGAAAATAGAGAAATAATTCAAGTGGGATGTGATGTGTACAGTATAGTATGTCCATTATAACTAGTCTAAATATTGTGACGCGTTGCCGCTTGTATTTCAAGGAGGACGGGAGATTTTTTTTTTTTTTTTTTTAATATCCACTCATATACTGTTTGACTCGTACCAAATGGTAATATATTCACCTTGTTTATATTTGTATTTTTCATGTAGTAAGATATGTTATTGGGTAAATAGGTTTATATATTTATGAAGGGCAAGATAAATAGATAGAGAATGATAGACGGTTAGATAGATAGATAGATAAATGTATACATACAGAAAGATAGATAGATATATAGATAGATAGATATAACAAGAGAAATAGGGAGAGAGAGAGAGAGAGAGTTAGAGTTAGTTGAATGAGTTTAGTGAGAGGGGTATGTATAAAGAAGAATAAATGTGGAGAATAAAATTAAGAGGGGGAGATGAAAGGCGGACAGTGAGAGGAACACATAAAACAAGTGCACTAACAAATACTGTACACCCACATCCACACACACATACACACACACACACACACACACACACACACACACACACACACACAGATGAAAGGCGGACAGTGAGAGGAACACATAAAACAAGTGCACTAACAAATACTGTACACCCACAACACACACACACACACACACACACACACACAGAAATAGAGAGAGAGAGAGAGAGAGAGAGAGAGAGAGAGACACGGATCATTATAGTTTAAAATTACAAAGAACCTACTGAAAAGCAACTATCTCTTTGTTCTGTACACCCCTCTGTCACTATCTCTCTCTCTCTCTCTCTCTCTCTCTCTCTCTCTCTCTCTCTCTCTCACTAAACTCTCTCTCTCTCTCTCTCTCTCTCTCTCTCTCTCTCTCTCTCTCTCTCTCTCTTTCTTTATTTGTATTTGTTATTCTTTCTGTATTGGTCTCTCTCTCTCTCTCTCTCTCTCTCTCTCTCTCTCTCTCTCTCTCTCTCTCTCTCTCTCTCTCTCTAGTAAATCCCCTGAATATAAACGAGAATGAGATGAATGAAGGTACATGTAGGGGAAGGTGAGGGCTAAAGGAATAAGTAGGAACAGAAGACCTTTCATTGGTATCGATATTTCCCTGACGAGCGATAACGAGCCTGCAATTTAGGAGCAGCGCCGAAGCATTTAGGAGCAGCGCCGAAGCATTTAGGAGCAGCGCCGAAGCATTTAGGAGCAGCGCCGAAGCATTTTGCTATCGAAAAAGGCCCAAATTTATCTCGAAGGGTGGTTTTGGGGGTATTTTGTTTAAAAAGCTTGATGGCAGTCTATATGGAAAACTAAAATGGATATTATGTCGTAGGTTAGTGCATAGACCTTTATTATGTCGTAGGTTAGTGCATAGACCTTTATTATGTCGTAGGTTAGTGCATAGACCTTTATTATGTCGTAGGTTAGTGCATAGACCTTTATTATGTCGTAGGTTAGTGCATAGACCTTTATTATGTCGTAGGTTAGTGCATAGACCTTTATTATGTCGTAGGTTAGTGCATAGACCTTTATTATGTCGTAGGTTAGTGCATAGACCTTTATTATGTCGTAGGTTAGTGCATAGACCTTTATTATGTCGTAGGTTAGTGCATAGACCTTTATTATGTCGTAGGTTAGTGCATAGACCTTTATTATGTCGTAGGTTAGTGCATAGACCTTTAAGGGGAGATATCCACTTGAGGGACTTTTTTCTTGACCTCTTTATCTCTCATGTCTAGCCCCATTGCTTTTGAGATTTTAAGATGTTTGCCCCGTTAGTTTGGCGATGTTAAGGACTTTCACCCCATTTTAAGACCTTTCGTGCCATTCAGGTGTCGATTTTATCCTGGCGAGCGATAGCGAGCCTGTAACTTAACAGGAAACGGCCTTCGGCCGGGACATTTTTCTACCGAAAAATGTACAAATTAATCTTGAAAGGGACTCAAGGGGGTGTAATTTTAAACTTGCTGGAGGTCTAGGGAACAAACTAAATATCTCCCCTTAACTGTCTTGATAGAGTAATGGTTAGTGCGCGGAATTTCGGTGTGAGTATCCTAGGTCCGAATGTTTGGAGTATCCTAGGTCCGAATGTTTGGAGTACCACATGTATTGATTACTTTCATATATTTCATTAATTAGGTTTCTTAGGAAGTTAATTGGTGGATTGGTCATAATATGTTATATAAATTTATTAATTAAAAGAATATATAAATCTTCCCCTAAATTTATGCACGAGTAGGATGAGAACCCTATCATAGTCTTCTCAATGTAAAATAAATATAAACCAAAATAAACAGAAGCTTATATACTGTAGTTACCCCTAAGCGAGCATACTGTGTGGCGCATATATCATCCTAAACATCTAATCTATATTTATGAGATAGGGAATATAGACCAAACGCCGAGACTCCCTTACACAACCATCATTGACTACATATGGAGAAACACGTCTTATTTACTGTTCCAACATATATGAAGTTTGTATGATATTTTGTTTTCGTTTATTTGCCTTATACCTGAAAAAATCGGGTGTGTTGTTAACGAGTGGACTAATATACAGCATTTAATCTGCAACTAATGTGTTATTTGATGTATATACAGTACGTGTAGAGAAAAACAAGTTGTATATATATATAGAGTATATACAGTATATATATATATGTATATATATATATATATATATATATATATATTTTTTTTTTTTTTTTTTTTTTTTTTTCTATATTCTAACTTACTTCCTCTCGGGCATAGGCTGAGAGCCTTAACATTCACAGCTTTACAATGAACAGTGAAGCCCGTGAGGTCTTGTTCCAGTCTAGGGAGTGAGACATGTGAATATATATACTGTATATGACGAGTTTTATATCATCTTTGTATTTGTTTTGAACATGAAACAAAAAATCGTCCGTGTTTTCATAGAGAAGACTAAGGTAATATCATGGATATTATAAATATCTATGATATAAATATATAAATAATATTATAAGAAACTTATTTATCAGTAATGTGTAAATCTTAATAATAATACATCTTATTGATTCAGAAGGCTGTTCTAATTATATAGTAAAAATAGTATTGAGCCTATTGTATTTTTTGCAAATTTTCGAAGAGTACAATTTTGTGTGGAAAACATTTATCCGGTTTACTGCACTGGAGCGGGGAGAAAAATTGTTATCGTTAATGGTAATGAGTGGAGAGAGAGAGAGTGAGAGTTGAGAATGATACATCAATATTAATGGAGGAGAACACATTTGTGAGAAACAATGAAGTGGTAAGAGAGAGAGAGAGAGAGAGAGAGAGAGAGAGAGAGAGACAGAGACAGAGAGAGACAGACAGAGCAGACGAATGTTAAGGAAAAGGAAGAGGAAGTGGTAAAGTAGAGAGGCTTGAGAGAAAATGAGAGAGTAAAAATAATAATAATAATAATAATAACATTTATTTCCACAGCTAGTGGTTATTTTGCTTACATAATAATTATGTACAAACAAGACAAAATATGTACAATACACAGTAAAGGATTATTAACATAAGAACATTAGCATGAAGTTTGGATAATGCATAATTAGTAATATAGATTGGCCCATGTGGATCCTATTTATAGCCCTTGATCGACTTTCTTTAAGAGTCCTGGAATTATAGCCTCATCCGGATATAAAGATAATCCGAGGCAGAGAGAGCGAGAGAGAGAGAGAGAGAGAGAGAGAGAGAGAGAGAGAGAGAGAGAGAGAGAGAGAGATATTAAAGCCTGGGAAACGTGGATAATACCCGGTTATTCGCTACCACATCAAAGTACCGCCACATCCTGCATAATCAACCCACTGCAATAAAAGGAAAGAACATGGAACATGTATAGCAGTAACTCACACAGACACATATACCTGCACACATATATCTATATATTTATCTTTCTATATCTCTATCTATATTTTATGCGTAATCAGTTTTATATATTTACTACACACACACACACACGCACACACACACACGCACACGCACACACACACACACACGCACACACATATATATATTTGGAGGTAAAATCACAAATACGTGTGATCAAATTATGTAGTAAAACTCGCTAGGAAAATTGAAACAATGGAACACCAAGCTTTCGTCTATTCTCTCAAGACATCTTCAGGGTAATACATATATATATATATATATATATATATATATATATATATATTCGTAATCATATAACGAACAACTGAAATATCCAATTAAATAATCTTCGAATAATATATAAACTAAAACACACTGACCTTGACCTTTGAGTAGGAACAGACACAGCGCTCGGGTCACACGATAGGTCAGGTCATAGGTCACCCCACAGTCCAGTGACCCTTCTACTATGTAAGCTGAAGGTCAGGTCAAAGGTCAGGTATCAGTCATCCCGGAGGTCATAGAGAGAGAGCTTGGATCCTGGCATATAACGAAATTACATTTTTCTCTCTAAAAGGGAGTTAATAGTAGTACAAAGGAGTACAAAGGAAATCAAGCAACAACAGATCTAGTGACCCTTCTAGGCTGCTTGTCCTCCAAAACACTGAGGATCAAGTGTCCAAACAATGGTTTAGAATGGGTAAGGGAACATTGGAAAGGGAACTACTGCCCTGCCACTAACGTGGCAGGACTAGGAAGTTAGTAGGGGTCATATGGGTTAATAACTGAGTGGAGGATCAGATAAAGTTATTCATTTACAAACGCAGTCAGTCGCGGGTTTGATGCGAGATATTTGTCTAGGCGGAATTTAAATGAATCAACGGTGCTGCAGTCTATAACGTCTCGGGGGAAGCCCATTCCACAAGTTGACAACTCGATTGAAGAAGAAATTCTTAGATTCGTGCGAGTTAAAAGATTTACCAATAATTTTGCAACCGTTTCCCCGCGTGTAATTAGATTGGTCGATAGTGAAGTACTTACTACAGTTCATATTGTCGATGCCTTTGATGATTTTGAACACTTGAATTAAGTCACCTCTTAATCTGCGCTGGGTTAAAGGAAATAGATTTAATTATCTAAGACGCTCTTCGTATGGTTTGTTCTTTAGGCTAGGTATCATTTTAGTAACTCTACGTTGAACTCGTTCTAGCTTGTTTATGTCTTTTTGGTAATAAGGGCACCAGCATTGAACGCAGTATTCCAGAAGAGGGCGGACTAAGGAATTGTAAAGGGTTAGGATAACGTCTTTGGATTTATGCTCAAATGATCTGCCTATAAGTGAGAGAGAGAGAGAGAGAGAGAGAGAGAGAGAGAGAGAGAAAAAAAAAAAAAAACAGAGACAGCCTGCAGAGAGAGTTAGTTAAAACACAGCAGGAGGAAAAACTGCTTGGACAAGGAGGAATCGATGAGCTGAAGTTGGAAGTTGGTTGAAATGAAAGTAAATAGGATGTGAAAAGTTGGGGAGAGGATACTGGGGCAAAGAAATGAGTAAAAGAAAATTAGCTGTGTGTGTGTGTGTGTGAGAGAGAGTGTATGTGTGATATAGACAGATAATGTGTGTTTGTGTGTGTGTGTATTGGAGAGAGACACAGAGAGAGTGAGAGTGAGGGAGTGAAAGTAAGGTAGAAAGGACATGTGGGTGTGGATTTGTGTGAATTTGTCTGTGTCTGTGTGTGTGTGTGAGAGAGAGAGAGAGAGGGGGTGGTGAGGAAGGGGTGGTGGGTGGGGGAAGGAGAGAGAGAGTGAGATCCAAACTTGCCGAGAATTTGGTAAGAGATGCTAAGATTCTCGTTTCAAACTTGCTAACAAAGATCTAAGGTGACGCTTGTGTGGATACTTAGGGAGGCTTGTAGCTTATACTGTGTTCATATTAACTGGGCGAAATATTACAATGTACAATAACATGGAACTGGTACACTACTATAAGATGCAATTGTGATAGTGAATATTAAACTAAGGAATTATAATTGACTCGGGATATATAATATTTCAAATGTGTTTTTGTTTCGTTTTATTATCGTGTCAGAATTGTTCCATAAATGTTGTACCACCTTGTAAAGTCGCCAAAATGTTCATTCTAATGGCTGTAATTTAGCTTCATATGAGTATATACAGCAACAAAATAAACACACACACACACACACACACACACACATACACACTCCTCTCTCTCTCTCTCTCTCTCTCTCTCTCTCTCTCTCTCTCTCTCTCTCTCTCTCTCTCTCTCTCTCTCTCTCTCTTTATCTATCTATCTATCTATCTATCTATCTATATCTATCTATCTATTAAAAATATCGATAATTAACAGAGATACACAATAAAAACGCCAAATAACTAACACGGTCCGAATTACGGAACGCGCAAAATAAATCTATTGAATTGGGAAGGCAATTCAATTAAGGGGGATAGTACTCGCTTGTTATGGACACCCTTCTCCCTCATGTTTATCATATTAGTTTTGAGGTTTTAAGACGTTCGTTCCGTTACTTTGGCGATTTTGAGACTTTTCGCCTCATTTTGTTGTCATAATTAAGATCTTTCGTGCCATTTAGGTTTCAATTTTTTCCTGACGAGCGATAGCGAGCCTCTAATCCTTTGGCTGGGACATTTTTCTACCGAAAAATGTACACATTCATCTTGAAAGGGGACCTAGGGGGTGTTTTTCTAAGCTTGATGGAGGTCCAGCGAGGAAACTAAATAATAAATAAAATATATAATTATACAGTATATATATACAGTATATATATACAGTATATATATACAGTATATATATACAGTATATATATATACAGTATATACAGCATATATAATTATACAGTATATATATACTGTATATATATACAGTATATATATATACAGTATATATATACAGTATATATATATACAGTATATATATATACAGTATATATATACAGTATATGAGTACAGTATATATACAGTATATATATATACAGTATATATATACAGTATATATACAGTATATATATACAGTATATATATACAGTATATATATACAGTATATATATACAGTATATATATATACAGTATATATACAGTATATATATACAGTATATATATATACAGTATATATATACAGTATATATATACAGTATATATATATACAGTATATATATATACAGTATATATACAGTATATATATAATGTATATATATACAGTATATATATACAGTATATATATACAGTATATATATAGTATATATATACAGTATATATATACAGTATATATATACAGTATATATATACAGTATATATATACAGTATATATATACAGTATATATATAACAGTATATATATATATTCAGTATATATACAGTATTATATATACTGTATATATTATACAGTATATATATACAGTATATATATACAGTATATATATACAGTATATATATACAGTATATATATACAGTATATATATATACAGTATATATATACATTATTTTACCTCCGTATATAATACTGTATATATATACAGTATATATATACAGTATATATATACAGTATATATATACAGTATATATATATACAGTATATATAACAGTTATATATATACAGTATATATATACAGTATATATATACAGTATATATACAGTATATATATACAGTATATATATACAGTATATATATACTGTATATATATATAATTATATACAGTAATATATACAGTATATATATATAGTATATATATACAGTATATATATACAGTATATATATATACAGTATATATATATACAGTATATATATATACAGTATATATATACAGTATATATATACAGTATATATATACAGTATATATATATATATATATACAGTATATATATATATAAAATATATATATACAGTATAATTATATAGACCAAAATACAAACACTACCCCCCCTCCCCCCCCATTAAGGGGAGATCTCCACTTGAGAGACTTTTTTTTTTTTTCTTGACCCCCTTTCTCTCTCATATCTAGCCCCATTGCTTTTGAGATTTTAAGATGTTTGCCCCGTTAGTTTGGCGATTTTAAGAACTTTCACCCCATTTTAAGACCTTTCGTGTCATTCAGGTGTCAATTTTATCCTGGCGAGCGATAGCGAGCCTGTAACTTAAGAGGAAACGGCCTTCGGCCGGGACATTTTTCTACCGAAAAATGTACAAATTAATCTTGAAAGGTTCTCAAGGGGGTGTAATTTTAAACTTGCTGGAGGTCTAGGGAACCAACTAAATACCTCCCCTTAACACTATATCACCGGTTTTCATATACGGTCAAATCCAATTGTTGTTATAAATATATATATACTGTATATGAGAAAATCGGTGTCCATGCATACATTTGTGTTCTCGCTAATGACACCAAATGCCTAAAACTACATTCCATTCTGATTATAACTGGTGGAAATATTATTGAAATGTGGTTTGTTGTCCGATGTTTGCATGTAGAACAGCCTGATGGAATTTTTGATTGGAAATTTAATGGATATAGATTAATTAATAAATATATATACATTAAGCCCTTCAGAACGGTGACGCCTTTTTATGCTTTGTTTATTTATTTTATTTATTTTATTTTTTCCCTTTTATTCTGGCTGACATATGACGATTTTATGCAGCTTAAGAAAGACCTATGTTATTCAGGTGGTTTATTGGACTTGTATTTACCCCTTTGAGTCCTAGAGGTAGAATGACAGTTTGTATATAGCGTGTAGAAAGGGTTGATAATGGATAGATAGATAGATAAATAGATAGATAGATAAATAGATAGATAGATAGATAGATAGATAGATAGGAAGAAAGAAAGAACGATAGATAGGTAGATAGGCAGGTAAATAGATAAATAAATAGATAGATAGATAGATAGATAAAGAAAGAGAGAGACAGAGAGAGAGAGGGGCGGGGGGGGGGGGGTAGATAATGAAAAATAGATAGATAGATCGATAGATAGACAGAGATTGGCTACTGTATACGTTTAAATGTCCTTGCACAACTATCACCATTACTTTCCCCAACTATCGCAATGCCATTACTACCACTACCACTCTACAATTACTATCAGCAACTACCACCATCACACCACTCCTACTACCACCACTACCAATATTACCACCACCAACACACTCCAACTATCACCATCACACCATAACTACCACTACCAATCTACAATTACTATCACCAACTACCACCATCACACCACTTCTACCACCACCACTACCAATATTACCACCACCAAGACACCACAACTACCACCATCACACCACTCCTACCACCACCACTACCAATATTACCACCACCAACACACTCCAACTACCACCATAACACCACTCCTACCACCACCACTACCAATATTACCACCACCAACACACCACAACTACCACCACCACTCCCACCACTACCAATATTACCAACATTCACTAAAAGCAGAGAGCGACCAGTTAGGTGAATCATAAAGTGCCGCCGTAACGAGGGTATTTCCGTTTTTACTGTGAGCTGGGTAATTCTACAACTGAAGGTAGTTATATCTTTACCATGACGGACGGACGGACGGACGGACCGATGTA
Organism: Paralithodes platypus; assembly: GCA_032716605.1. Classification (NCBI taxonomy): domain Eukaryota; kingdom Metazoa; phylum Arthropoda; class Malacostraca; order Decapoda; family Lithodidae; genus Paralithodes; species Paralithodes platypus. Next base: position 6,644,532 of record CM064490.1, on the reverse strand, counting down.
TGAATGAACTGATGAATGGAAGAGTGGATGGACGGATGGACAAAAGGACGTTCGGACGGACAGACGGAGGACGAACAGACAATATATACTATATATATATATATATATATATATATATATATATATATATATATATATATATATATATATATATATAGAGAGAGAGAGAGAGAGAGAGAGAGAGAGAGAGAGCACTTTAAACTTTGTGGTAAATATTCCTCTTCCCACAAGTAGGTTAAGAGCAGGAAGAGCAGGAGAGAAGTGCTCTTAACAGCCTGCCCAGAATATCCACGGAGAAACACAAGAAAAAGAAAGAGAAAATATGAAAAATGTAAATGGGGATGTTCGATGCGGTATTGTATGAGAAAGAGCAAAGAAATGGAAGGAAAACGGAAGACCAGAGTGTTGTACGAGATTGTGATATATACAGTATATACTGTATATTATATATATATATATATATATATATATATACTTTATATATATATGTGTGTGTGTGTGTGTGTGTGTGTGAGGGAGAGAGAGAGGGAGATATTTATTTTCTTTTTGATTTCTACAAAAATTCGTGCACACAATTACAACTGCGCCACACATTCGCTTCCCAACGTCTTTGATTATTATAAGGTTCTTCAATCCCACTAGAGTATATTCACACACCTAGTCATATAATACAAGAGAACTAGTACCATACGACACACCAGAATTTGTTCCATAGGCCATAACTCGAATGTGGCTGTATTTAAATGGTGGCCCATAATCTACTCAGCTGAAATAATCCGGCTTGTACACTAGAAAGCCAGATACAAAGTACTCGTGAATCCTCAGAGATGGTATCATTAATCTCGTTCCTCTCAAACTGTAGCAGAGTACGTCATCAATCAGGGTGTTAGAATCCAATCCGTGATGTTCTCTACCACTTCTATCTTCTTATAAAGTCTTGAATCTCCTTCTTCTTCTTCTTTTCGTCATATCTTCCTTATTTAACTTCAGACGAGAACTTTGGAGCTGTAAATGAAGTTGGCAATATAACGAAATTCATATGCGCACTTATATCTTCCCTTTGCCCTGGAGGACCTACGTTGTTTACGAAGAAAAACTACTTGTTATCAATCCATATGTATGAATTGATGATTAAACTGCTACTACAATGAACTATTAATATCAATGAATGTTTAATTTGAGATATGGTCAACTTGAGGTATTATGCTGTATTAAGGACATTTAGAAATGTTTGTTATGAATTTAAAGTTGTGCATGGTAAAATAACACACACAATTACACACACACGCACACGCACACACACACACACACACACACACACACACACACACACACACACACACACACACACACAGAGAGCGAGAGAGAGAGAGAGAAGTTCATCAAGCTAGGATAGGCTGTTACGAGATAGAGAAACCCCAATACCACAACTACACGTAAACCAAAATGGATGGTTGAATGGACTGTAGAGTGGAGAGTGGTTAGAGGGAATTAAATGATGAATGGATGGATAGATGGATGGATGAGTGGTGGTGTATATAGATGGATGGACGAATTGATTGAAGGATAGATTTAATTGAAGGATGGATGGATTGATAGTAAGGATGAATGGATGGATGAGTGTACGGATGGAAAGGTTGATTGAAGGATGGATGGATTGTGTGATGGATGTATAGGAAGGATGGATGAGTGGTTGGGTATATAAATGGATGGATGTATGGATGGAAAGATTGGTTGAAGGATGGATGAATGGATGGAATGAGAGGATAGGAAGGAAGGATGGATGGGTGGTTGTGTATATAGATGGATGGAAGGATTGGTTGAAGGATGGATGGATGGATAGAATGAGAGGATAGGAAGGAAGGATGGATGGGTGGTTGTGTATATAGATGGATGGAAGGATTGATTGAAGGATGGATGGATGGATGGGAAGGAAGGGTGATTAGGATGGATGAATGGGAAGGATGGATGGATGGATGGATGGAAGATTGGCTGTCAGCATGCTTGCATGGATGGGCAAAGCAATATAACTGACAGAATCATGAATAGGATTAGGACGAGATTGATAGTCTTGTGGGGTTACGAGTAAATGGAAGTGGGGATCTAGACTATAACCTCTCTCTCTCTCTCTCTCTCTCTCTCTCTCTCTTTTTGTTCTCCTTCTCTTCCACTATTATGCATGATGTGTTCTACTACCTCTATTAGAACTATGTCCTGACCACCTTGCATGGATCGTAAGGTGTGTGTGGTCTGTGTAGCTCTCTCTCTCTCTCTCTCTCTCTCTCTCTCTCTCTCTCTCTCTCTCTCTCTCTCTCTCTCTCTTTCAGCACAGGGTTCGCGGGATCACGTTATATTAAGCCAGGTTGCATTAGGTCTCATAACTCAATTACACGTTCCCTAGTTTAGCTTCTTGACAAGGGATTAATTTTTATTGGTCAGAATGTAAGCTATCCTTGAACTAAAGTAATTCGGATCTTCTATCTATCTATTTATTGCCGGACGCCTTACTCCCCTTCATGAGGGCGGCCATTCACAAAATGCCCCCAAGTGGACCTATTCCCTGTAAGAGGGACAACCCATGTCAGTTTACTGAAGGACTTACATGATTGACCTCTCAATTTAGGGTCCATCCGACTCCGAGATCTTCTATGTATCTTGTTAGCAATATTTGTCTACAGTGGTGTTCGGCTATTCCATCCATAACCTGCTTCACCCTTAGCTAAGCAGTACGGATTTGTATAAGGTTTACTCCCCTAGACAGGTTGCCGACCATCCACTCGGATCTTGTAAGGATTGAATTTCCAAAACACGATCTAATAATAAATCAAAGTAAAAATCCCCCAACGAAAGCAGCAACTATTCTCAGGCAAAGAAAGAAGCCGAGTTAAAGTTTGAATGAATAAAGAAAAATATAAAAAATCCAAAACGCTTATTAAACTTCAATATTGGCCAACTTGCGCGATGCTTCAGAAATGCACACCTGCCAAACTTTGCTTGCGGGAATTTGAGAAAAACAGGCTTCTATATACGCCCTTGGCTTAATTTACACGGGGTCAGAGTTTTCCAAGGAGATATGGGCGTATTTATTAGTTAAATATTATATATATATATATATATATATATATATATATATATATATATATATATATATATATATATATATATATATATATAAATATAAAATTCTCCCTCCCTAGATCTCCATCAAGCTTTAGAAAAACACCCCCTGCAACCCTCCTCAAGATAAATGTGTACATTTTTCTGTAGAAACATTTCCCGGCCAATGGCCGGTTCCTCTTATAATTACAGGCTCGCGACACCTGAATAACACGAAAAGTCTTAATATTGACACAGAAATTGGGCGAAAGGTCTTAAAATCGCCAAACTTCTTAAAAGATCAAAACTAATGGGGCTAAGCATGAGGGAAAAGGGGGTCCAGAAAAATATACCTCAAGTGAAAATCTCCCCTTAATTTTTCACGGGTTCAGAGTTTTTCCACTGTGGTTTAATGCGACGTGTTGGGGTTTGGCTAACACAAGGCTGATTGTCTTCGATTTAGTAAATACAAAATTGTTTATTGACAAAAGGAAGGCGTGAAAATGAAATAATAAGGTTTTAACCCTTTCAGTACCAGCGACGTGCGATACATTTTATTCTAGCTAGACTTAGACGATGTTATGCAGCTTAGGAAAGATCTGTGGTAGTTGAAAGGGTGGGTCGAGATAGTTTGAAGGCTTGTGATTGCTGGAGGTCCTTCCTAAGCTGAATAAAATCGTGTAATAGTTGCCAGAATATGATGAAAAGGACGTCCCTGGTACTGAACGGGTTAAAGGAAGGAGAATATTATATGCAAGACTCAAAAATTAGAAACTATGCTTTTCTATAATTATACTCAGGCCCAATCCCCACTTTTCCTATTCTGTTTGCTTTTCATTTTCCCTATTTTTCTTTTTTCTTTTTTTTTGGGGGGGGGAGCGTGGCCGACTCGAGACAGAGCCAGAATAGGGACAACCCAACAGAAAACAACGAACCCACAAAAACAAAACACACATTCACACGTCACATCTACATTGATTGATGGTGTACTCGCTTCTGATTCAGTTTGATGGACAAGATTAATTATAACATTGTGGGCTTAACTTTTTCTTCGCCACTCTTTCCATTCCTTTTAGCTGATAAGTTGAGCCATTGAGAATTATGACGCGTTCTAGCAGTTTATTCTGGCTATCGCTGGACGATTTTCTTATGTTTCGGAAGGAATTATGGGAGTCTATCTATCTATTTATCTATCTATATATATGTATATATACATCTCTATCTATCTATCTCCCCATTTATTTATCTATATAGCTATCTATCTCTCTCTCTCTCTCTCTATATATATATATATATATATATATATATATATATATATGTCTCTGTCTGTCTGTCTGTCTGTCTGTCTATCTATCTATCTATCTATCTATCCATCCTAGCTTTCTTTCTATCTATCTATCAATCTATCAACTGTATCTGCCTGTCTTTTCCTATTCTTCCTTTTTTGTCTTGGCTATTGAGTGCGGGACTATTAAGAGCTCTTGTCCCCCCCCCCCCCTCCTCTCTCTCTCTCTCACACACACACACTCACACACTCTCTCTCTCTCTCCCCACCCCACCCCACCACCGGCCTACTCAGTAGAAGAGCTGTATTTACCTCAAAGTCGAAAGGCCTCTCTCTCTCTCTCTCTCTCTCTCTCTCTCTCTCTCTCTCTCTCTCTCTCTCTCTCTCTCTCTCTCTCTCTCTCTCTCTCTCTCTCTCTCTCTCTCTCTCTCTATCTATATATCGATCTATCTATCCCCTACCCTCCCTCCCTCCCTTCATCAATCCATCAAATATACTAATTGTCTATCTATCTATCTCTCTCTCTCTATATATATATATATATATATATATATATATATATATATATATATATATATATATATAGCTAGCTAGCTATCTAGCTAGCTACCTCTCTCTATATCTTCTATAAAATAAATTCTATCTATATCCGTAATTCTATATATTCCCAATCAAAATTCCATCAGCCTGCCCTACGCCCAAACCAACCAAACCCATTTTCATATATTCAATACCTTCGGCTCGTTAATCAAAAGGGAATGCAATTTTTATGCATGTAGTTTTAATCAGTGATGCTATATGTGTGTACAGTCGGCCACATAAGTTTGTATCCATGCTATAATATTTATGTAGAAAGCATAGTGTGTTTGATTTGCAAGAATAATTTGCTATAAAATCGTGAATTGGTCATTTTATTTAACTAGTCCTTAATAAAATGCGATTTTAATTTAAACACATCACCTTTCCTTCTATATATATATATACCGTATATAATTAATGTAGCTAACTGTACATATATTTCAACATTTCATCAAATCAATCAGAGTAATTTTTTTTTGTAAATGTGATACCGTTTTAATTGAATAACTTTCCCAATTTAGAGGATTAAATATATTCATGCAATTATGGGGACTGTGCTAGTTGGTTGTAGTTGTGGTAGTTATGGTGGTAATTGTGGTATTTATGGTAAGTGATGATGGTAGTTGTGGTAGGTGGTGGTGGTAGTTGTGGTGGCCGTTGTGGTAGGTGGTGGTGGTAGTTATGTTGGTAATTGTGTGAAGTGTTGGTTGTAGTTGATGGTGGTAATTTTGTTGTGGTAGGTAATGGTGGTAGTTAAAGTTGGTAATGGTGGTAGTTGTGTTAAGTAATGGTGATAGTTGTAGTAGCTGTGGTAGGTAATAGAGGTAGCTGTGTTGGTAGTCATGGAAGGTAATTTTGGATAATCGTGGTAGTTGTGGTAGCCTTAATCCCTCAGAAACACTTATCCAACCCGGTAAAGTTAAAGAACACAGACGTCACCCGTACAAAGAAGATAAAAATAGCGTCCCTAGAGATATGTCGGTAATACTTCTTTCTTGTTTAAAGACGATGGCTTACGAGTGACTGGGGTGGTGACAGTATCCTATAAGTCTTAACCCTATCTGGTGCAGGGCGGGTCTTTGTGGATATATTTAGGGGAGATGTTTATCCCCATTAGTTCTCAGATTATATGACGTTCGGCCCATAAGTTTAGCGATTATAAGACCTTTCGCCCCATTTCTTTGTCACTATTAAAACTTTTCATGTCATTTAAGTGTCGATTTTTTCCTGGGGAGCGATAGCGAGCCTGTAATGTTAGGAGGAATCGGCCGGGACATTCTTCTATCGAAAAATGTACAAATGCAACTTGAGGGGGATCTTGGGCGGGTGTTTGTTTAAGCTTGTTGGATGTTTAGCGATGAATCATAAAAATAATTAAATAATTAGATAAATAGAGCTCAAAATAAGCCTTACTCCACTTGAGGGATTTCTTTCTGGACCCCTTTCTTCCTCATGTTTAGCCCCATTGCTTTTGATATTTTAAGATATTCGCACCATAATTAAGAACTTTCGCCCCATTTCTGTCAATTTTAAGACCTTTCATGCAATTTAGGTGTCTATGTTTTCCTGGCGAGCGATAGCGAGCCTGCAATTTAAGAGGAACCGGCCTTTGGCCGGGACATTTTTCTACCGAAAAATGTACACATTTATCTTGAAAGGGGGCCTAGAGGGTGTAATTTTAAGCTTGATGGAGGTCTAGGGAACTAACTAAAAAGCTCCCCATAAAGAACATAAAACAAAATTAACAAAATAAATAAGATTGAATAGCGTCCCTAGAGATAAGATGTCGATAATACTTCTTCTTTCTGTTTAAAGACGATGGTTTACGAGTGAGTGGGATGACTGTGTATCTCCTTCTAGTCTCCCCCCCGTAGTATCTGGTCGCAGGGCCGGTCTTTTTTTTGGGGGGAGAGGAATTTTACTCGATTTAGGTAGGATTTATGATAGTCAAGGCATCAATGGCGTTATACTACACCTCTATGATTACTAGACGTCCTTCCTAAGCTTCATAAAATTGTCTCATTGTTCCCTACGTTTTCATCAAGCTTAAAATTACAACCCCTAGACCCCCTTTCAAGATAAATTTGTACATTTTTCGGTAGAAAAATTTCCCGGCCGGAGGCCGGTTGCTCTTAAATTACAGGCTCGCTAACGCTCGCCAGGAAAAAATCGACACCTTAATGGCACGAAAGATCTTAAAATTGACATAAATGGGGCTAAATGTCTTAAAATGTCCAAACTACTAGGGCAAACGTCTTAAAATCTCAAAAGCAATGGGGCTAAACATACTAAGGGATAAAGGGGTCCAGAAAAAAAAATCCCTCAAGTGGAAATCTCCCCTTAAGGAGGTATATATATGGTGTATGTATTATCTTATGTATATATATATTTATTAGTGTTTTAGTTTCCTCCCTAGACCTCCATCAAGCTTAAGGGGAGATCTCCACTTGAGGGATTGTTTTCTGGACCCCTTTCTGCCTCATGTTTAGCCCCATTGCTTTTGATATTATAAAACGTTTGCCCCATTAGTTTAGCGATTTTAAAAACTTTCACCCCATATTAAGACCTTTCGTGCAATTCAGGTGTCTCTTTTATCCTGGCGAGCGATAGCGAGCCTGTAATTTAAGAGGAACCGGCCTTTGGCCGGGACATTTTCTACCGAAAAATGTACAAATTTATCTTGAAAGGGACTCAAGGGGGTGTAATTTTAAGGTTGATGGAGGTCTAGGGAACAAACTAAATACCTCCCCTTAAGAAATTGTCCTCAAGATCCCCCTTCGAGATAAATTTGTAAATGTATACATTTTTCGGTAGCATAATATCCCTTCCTCCATAATTACAGGCTCGCAATCGGCAGCTAAACGGCACAACACATGGGGTTTGTAATTGATGACTAATGTTAGGAACGGGGTGTTTAAGGGGAGGTATTTAGTTTGGTCTCTAGATATCCTTCAAGCTTAAGATTACACCCCCTTGATCCCCTTTCAAGATAAATTTGTACATTTTTCGGTAGAAAAATGTCCCGGCCGAAGGCCGATTCCTCTTAAATTACAGGCTCGCTATCGCTCGCCAGGATAAAATCGACCCCTAAATGGCACGAAAGGTCTTAAATTTGACAGAAATGGGTCGAAAGTTCTTAAAATCGTCAAAATAATGGGGCGAACGTCTCAAACTTATAACAATCAATGGGGCTAACCATGAGGGAGAAAGGGGCCAAGAAAAAAGTCCCTCAAGTGGAGATCCCCCCTTAAATCACCAAACTAATGGGGGCAAACGTCGTCATATCTCACTACTAATGGGGCTAAACATGAAGGGGAACCCGAATACACCCCAACAGAGTCTGAAACCCCTGCAGACATGGGGAAGCAGCCAACCAGGGCCGGCTGGTATCACACTATCTGTTCCGGTGATGTTCTTTTGTATTAGAGTCTGGCAACTATTAGACGGTTTTATTCAGCTTAGGAACGACGTAGGCTACAAACCGCCTCAATGTATCCCTCTAGTTACCATATATCCTTCCTAAGCTTCATAAAATCGTCGATACAGAAGGGGTTAAGGGGATAATTTTAGTTTGTTTCCTAGACCCCCATCAAGCTTTAAAAATATGTACACTTTTTGGTAGAAAAATTGCCCGGCCAAAGGCCGGTTCCTCCTAAATTACAGGGTCGCTGTCGCTCCCCTGGGAAAAATCGACACCTAAATAGCACAACAATTCTTAAAATTGACAGATATTGGGCGAAATGTCTTAAAATCGCCAAACTGACGGGGTGAATGTTTAAAAATATTAAAAAGTAATGGGGCTAAACATGGGGGAGAAGGGGATAACAATAAAACACTCCCTTAGAAACACCCCGACAGAGTCAGAAAGCCCTGCAGACATGGGGAATCTGCCAACCAGTGCCGGCTGGTATTAGACTATCTGTTCCCGGGCCCAGGGTAAATACAATTCCATTTGCATGTGTGTCAAGATAAAAGGATGTATTGTGAAAGTGATTTGGTCCCCGGCTTTATCGTGCATTGGCTGGTATGTATATTGGTTATATGTTCTTTATAATATATATATATATATTTGTTTATTTATTTATTTATCTATCTATTTTGTTATGTATGTGTCTGTGTGTCTGTGTGTGTGTGTGTGTGTGTGTGTATGTGTGTGTGTGTGTGTGTGTGTGTCAAATAATCAAGATTGTAAAACAAGGATAACACATAAGAGAGAGAGAGAGAGAGAGAGAGAGTATAACAAAGAGAACATTCAAGAGGTCCAACACTTAAACACCACTTTTGTTCCACTATTGACAAGCTTTTCTTCACCCCCTCCCTCCCTCCCTCCCTCCCTGCTCCTCGCCTCTCCTCCTCCAATCCCTCCCTCCTCCCGCCCCCTCCCTCCTCCCTCCTCCCTCCTCCCTGCACTTCTCTCCTCCCTCCCTACTCCATCCTCCTCTAATCCTTCCTCCCTCCTTCCTCCTCCCTCCTCCTTCCTCCTAACCCGTCCTCTCTCCTCCTCTCTCCTCCCCTTTGATTATCCTGCGTCACTTAGGTTGAAGGGTGGTCATGATGTCACCGGTGTCTGTCTGTTCTCTGTTTTTAAAATATCTTATGGACGGATTTTGGCGAAATTTGGCGACTATATGTATTTTGTTCTTCTTCAGGAGATATAATTTATTTTAGAATTGCAACTGGAAAAGTAGAAAGGGAGATTTCCGCTTGAGGATTTTTTCTGGACTTTTTTTCTCCTTCATGTTGAGCCCCATTGCTTTTGGGAATTTAAGACATTCTCCCCATTGGCTTTGCGATTTTTAGAACTTTCGCCCATTTCTGTCAATTTTATGACAATTCGTGCCATTTAGGTGTCGATTTTTCCTGGCGAGCGATAGCGAGCGTATAATTTAAGACGAACAGGCCTTCGTCCAGGAAATGTTTCTACCAAAAATTGTACAAATTTATCTTGAAAGGGAGTCTAAGGGGTGTTATTTTAAGCTTGATGGAGGTCTACGGAGGAAACTAAAAAATATTTGTTTAGATAAATATATAGAGCAACAAATATGCACTACCCCCTTAGTGCCATACTTAGTATTCTCGTAATGAGTACCTGTCATTTGGGAACCGCTCTAATTTGATTGTCTTATTTGATATAATTAGTTTGTCATTATCAGAATTACCTTTGTTCTAATACATGTAATTATGGTAATCTCATTAATTAATTACCTTTGTTCTAATACATGTAATTATGGTAATCTCATTACTTAATTACCTTTGTTCTAATACATGTAATTATGGTAATCTCATTAATTAATTCAAATTTCTCTTGCGTTTCCATATTTATTTATTGCTATGATTATTGTGCATATTCAGACGATGTTTTTGTTTGTGTGTGATTGCTTCATCAACATATAATTGTATCGCATTCGTAATTACATTTGCATTGTAGTAAGTAATTGCTTTGTTTGTATTATGATTATTGTGCATATTCAGACAATGTATATTTTGTATGTAATTTCTTAATCAACAACATCTATTTTATCGTATTATTATTTACATTTATATTATAGTTAAGTGTTCTTTTTCTATTGTTTTTTGTTTGTTTATAATATATTTTCTGAGCTTCCCTGTTTACTATTTTATTATTATTATTATTATTATTATTACTATTATATTAGTAGTAGTATTTGTATTATTATTATTATTATTATTATTATTATTATTATTATTATTACTATTATTTTAATAGTAATATTTGTATTATTATTATTATTATTATTATTATTATTATTATCATTATTACTATTTATTAATGAATTTATCTATTTATTTATTTATTTATTAATTTAGCGGACCATTCTCAGTATAATGGTGCGCGGTAATTATAAACTTAATTTAATGTCCATGGGAAATTAAATTCTGCCATTTTGATGAGTTACCAAATTGGTGGTGAGAGAGAGAGAGAGAGAGAGAGAGAGAGAGAGAGAGAGAGAGGGAGAGACCATGGGATACTAACAGTGTAGACTATGGTTGTACATAACAGTAACAGTAGTAGTGATGGTAATTGGTAGTGAAAAGCCAGTGGTCTAACGTTAAAGGCTCTCTCTCTCTCTCTCTCGCTCTCTCTCTCTCTCTCTCTCTCTCTCTCTCTCTCTCTCTCTCTCTCTCTCTCTCTCACACACACACACACTATTAGTTCCAGTGTGTCCGTTTTGCTAATAGGTTCGAGAATGGGTGACGCTAAACCGATTGAATGGGCTTCTCTTGCAACACACACATAAACGCGCGCACACACAGACACACATATACCCACAGAGAGAGAGAGAGAGAGAGAGAGAGAGAGAGAGAGAGAAAAGAGAGAGAGCGATATAGAAGATCTTACAATCCTAAGAGTAATTCTATCAAGGTTTCTCAAATACATATAGCCTCCAAGTTTCGTCAAAATCCGTCCATAAGTTTTTAATCCATTCGGCGGTATGAAAATAAAATGAAATCGTAATAACATTGAAACAACAAATGCTGGAATATCGTGCAGCAGCAGAGTAGGCGATATTCACCTAACCTATTCCCTGTTTTTTTTACCACCGTTTATTAAAGGGACCCACCTCGTTTTTTGCCTCTCTCTCTCTCTCCCTCTCTCTGGGTTGTATTCATTCGGCCCCATTCAGCCTACTGTTTTAGGACGTTTATCCCCATCTAGGTGTCGAATTTTTCCTGGCGAGCGTTAGCGAGCCAGCATAATTTAAAAAGCTTGACAGCAGGCTAAATTTGTACATTTTTCGATAGAAATATGTGTCCGGCGAAGCCGGATTTCTCCATATAATGCTGGCTTGCTATCGCTCGCCAGGAAGAAATCGACACCTGGATGGGGATAAACGTCTTAAAACAGTAGGCTGAATGGGGACGAATGGATACAGCCCACTGAGAAAGAGAGAAAATGAGAGAATAAAAGCAGGTAACCCCCCTTAAAAGCGGTCAAAATGAAAACGGAAAATCTTGTTTTGTATTTGGTTGCTGGTCTGTGTAACTTGAGTATCATAACATTGTTCCTATTGTGTCCTCCTGTGTGTGTGTGGATGTGTGTGTGTGTGTGTGGGTGTGTCGGAGTGTGTGTGTGTTTGTGTTCCTGCGTGTTTCTGTGTGTTTGTTCGTGCGTGTATGTGTGAGTGTGGGTGTGGGTGAGCCGGAGTGTGTGTGTGTTTGTGTTCCTGCGTGTTTCTGTGTGTGTGTGGGTGTGGGTGTGTCGGAGTGTGTGTGTGTGTGGGTGGGTGTGGGTGTGTCGGAGTGTGTGTGTGTTTGTGTTCCTGCGTGTTTCTGTGTGTTTGTTCGTGCGTGTATGTGTGTGTGCTCTTGCGTGCTTCTGTGTGTGTGGGTGTGTGTATGAAAGTGTATGTGTGTGTGTGTGTGTGCCAATGTATTCATGCCAATTTGCTGAGTTAGTGAGTGTGTGGAGCCGAGTATGTGCAAGTGTGTGTGTGTGTGTTTGTGTGTGTGTGTGTGTGTGTGTGTGTGTGTGTGTGTGTGTGTGTGTGTGAATGTGTGTGAATGAATGTATCTACGCCAGTTCATGATTGTGTGGGAGTGAGTGTGTGCAATTATGTGTGTGATTGCGTATAGGTGTGTGTTTTTTCTGTTGTGTGTGTGTGTGTGTGTGTGTGTGTGTGTGTGTGTGTGTGTGTGTGTGTGTGTCTGTGTGTGTTTTCGTGTGCGTGTGGTAGTGTGTTCCAAGCCCCAATCATCTCATTAGAGTATATCATTTGCCACCAGTGATGACGTGTAATTAAGGGAGGTCACTGGCTTGTTTTATCTCTCTCTCCTTTACTCTCATTCCCTGGCTTGTATCCATTCGGCCCCATTCAGCCAACTGTTTTAAGGCGTTTATCCCCATCCAGGTGTCGATTTCTTCCTGGCGAGCGATATCGAGCCAGCATTGTATGGAGAAATCCGGCTTCGCCGGAAACATTTTTCTATCGAAAAATGTAAAAATTTAGCTTGCTGTCAAAACAAAAAATATATACGCTGGCTTGCTACCGCTCGCCAGGAAAATATTGACACCTGGATGGGGATAAACGTCTTTAAACAGTAGGATGAATGGGGCCGAATGGATAAAAGCCAAAGAGAGAGGGAGAGAAAGAGAAAAAAAGCGAGGTGGACCCCCTTAAGCAATTTTACACTCTAATACATTTTCGAGCCTCGATTATTGCAACAAACCTGTCAAAAACACCCTGGCATTTTCGCTTCATCTAATAATGTTTAAAAAATTTACTAGTTCATAATTATGGATTTCATTACCAGTTTAATTCGTATTTTGTGGTATATGATTTTTCCTCGCAGTAAGATATGTCCCTATCAATTATATTTTATCGTTTTCTATTTAATTTTAGTCTTCCCTTCTCTATTTTCTTTTCCGTTTTTTATTATTTATGGGATACTATTTTCAGGTGCTCTCAGGTTGGAAGTCCATATTTTTCGTTCTTATCGTTTTTCTTGTTTCTCTTTTTTGTTGGGTGGGCTCTATTGTTTAGGGTATATATATATATATATATATATATATATGTGTGTGTGTGTGTGTGTGTGTGTGTTTGGTTGTGCCTCTCTGTTCCCTGTCCTCTCAACTTACACACACACACACACACACACACACACACACACACACACACACACACACATATATATATAGTTATACTCACTCTCACACATCACATACCATTTATTAATTCATGTGTAGGCTACATTCATTCATTTAGCATTCTTGGATATTCATTCATAAAATTCCTTTGCTTACTTATTCATTATCCATATATAAAATTCCTTATAAAATATCTAAGCAATTCTACCTTCGACCATTTCCTCTAATATAATAAACTTCACAACTCATTTAATAATTGAAATTCGAGTGTCCCGCGCAGGCCTTGGGTGTGAAAATATTGGCTTATGATTAAAAAACTGGCTATAAACTTCCCACGGATTTTTTTGAGGCGCTGTGAAGTCTATTTAATTATATAATAGGTAGGTGGATAGATAGATATAACTATATATATATATATATATATATATATATAGAGAGAGAGAGAGAGAGAGAGAGAGAGAGAACGTATAGACAAACATTTAAGGGGAGATCTCCACTTGAGGGATTTTTTTCTTGACCCCTTTCTCCCTCATGTTTAGCCCCATTGCTTTTGATATAAAACGTTTGCCCCATTAGTTTAGCGATTTTAAGAACTTTCACCCCATATTAAGACCTTTCGTGCAATTCAGGTGTCAATTTTATCCTGGCGAGCGATAGCGAGCCTGTAACTTAAGAGGCACCGGCCTTCGGCCGGGACATTTTTCTACCGAAAAATGTACAAATTTATCTTGAAAGGGACTCAAGGGGGTGTAATTTTAAGCTTGATGGAGGTCTATGGAACAAACTAAATACCTCCCCTTAAGTAAACCGTATGATACAAACGAGTAACATTAATTATACTAGATACATAAATAAGCCAATACAATAAATAGATCTATAAATCTCCCCATAAGAGCGAGAAGGAACCGCTAAGTGAGAGAAAAAATGGAATATGACAGGAGGAAATGGAGGCTTTTAGGGCATGTATAGGGAACGGGGGGGGGCGGGAAGGAGGTGGAGGAGTGTGGTCAGAATGTAATTAAAGATAAAATATATATATACCATACTATATATACCAGTATAGTATATATATATATATATATATATATATATATATATATATATAATAATATAATGAGAGAGAGAGAGAGAGTGTGGGAGTGAGAGTGAGAGAGAGAGAGAGAGAGGCAGGGTATACAGTAGATAGATAGATAGATAGATGAATAGATAGATAGACAGCTAGATAGATAGACGGAAACCCACTTTTGTTAGTACTCACACACACACACACACACACGTTTCCGTACTAATGATTTTAGCATGGTGGGGATATTGACAGATTGTACCTTATCTATTCCACATTTATCTGTTACGATGATCCCAATGGTCTCTCTCTATCTATCTATCCATCTATCTATCTATCTCACACACACACGTACACCATCTCGCTCACATTTTTGTCTATCTCACTCTCACTAGCTGACAGTCTCTCTCTCTCTCTCTCTCTCTCTCTCTCTCTCCCTCGATTAGTTCTCCGTGCGTTCGTTCCTTTAATGTGTTCGAACATGGGGTATACATTAAACCAGCAAAATAAGGCCCTATGGCGGGGTTTATAGGGGTTTTATGACCTTCACAGTGCTTATACCCTAATAAAAAACGGACTGGGTTGCCCTATAGAATAACAAAAACTCTCTCTCTCTCTCTCTCTCTCTCTCTCTCTCTCTCTCTCTCTCTCTCTCTCTCTCTCTCTCTCTCGGCATCTATGACCCTCAGCCAAAACGTGAACAAAAACAGTAATTATAATCAATGTAGAACAACCTTATAATGAAAGTTCAATATGTTCTTCAACAGTACAAAACTCGAACATAAACTAGATTTTATTTATTATATTTAGTATTTAATATCAATGTATTTAGTCTAAGTCTCTACTGGTGCATGTATATAAATAAATAAATACTGCTAAATAAATTAATATAAACCACTTAATAAATATAAGTATATCAATAAATATATATACGTCATGTTTGGTACCTACATGAGTCTGTTCTGATCTAGCCAACCAAACTAACTAACTAACTAACTAACTAACTAAAACTATCTCTCTATCTACCTATCTATCTATCTATCCAACCAACCAACCAACCAACCATTGTTCTAGTACATAATTATATCATGTTGGTCCACCCATGAGTCTGTTCTGATCTGGCCTTATCCAAACAGCGACTTGCTTTTCATGAACTTCCTAAGAGGCTTTAAGATTTTATGGTGCGGTCGTAACACTAGTTTGGCCTGAAGAGAGGAGGAGGAAGAAGGAAGGAAGGTAGAGGAGGAGGGGGAGAGAGAAGGGGAGGAGGAGGAGGAGGAGGAGGAGGAGAGAAGGAGGAGGAGGAGGAGGAGGAGGAGGAGGAGGAGAGAGAAGGGGAGGAGTAGGAGGAGGAGGAGGAGGAGGAGAACAAGGTGGAGGACAAGGTGAAGAAGGAGGATGACAATGAGGAGAAGGAAGGAACTAAGATATATGAGGAAACAGGAGGAGGAGGAAGAAGAAGAAGGAGAAGAAGAAGAAGAAGAAGAAGAAGAAGAATGAACAGGAGGAGGAGGGAGAGGGCGATGAGGAGGAGGAGTACGAAGAGAAGGAGGAGGAGGGGGAAGAAAGGAAGGAAGGAGGTGGGAAGTGGAGGAGGAGGATTATCTCGGAAGCTGCTGAGGGTCAAGAAGAGCTAGACATCAAGGAGGAAAAGAAGGAGAGGCAGTGAAGGAGAAAAGAAGGAGAGGCAGTGAAGGAGAAAAGAAGGAGAGGCAGTGAAGGAGGAAAAAGAGGAGGCATTTGAAGGAGAAAAGAAGGAGAGGGCAGTGAAGGAGAAAAGAAGGAGAGGCAGTGAAGGAGAAAGAATAGAAGGAGAGGCAGTGAAGGAGAAAAGAAGGAGAGGCAGTGAAGGAGAAAAGAAGGAGAGGCAGTGAAGGAGAAAAGAAGGAGAGGCAGTGAAGGAGAAAAGAAGGAGAGGCAGTGAAGGAGAAAAGAAAGCAAGGAGAGAAAGAAAAGGAGAAAGAAGGAGAGGCAGTGAAGGAGGGAAAAGAGAAGAGGAGAGAAGAGCAGGAGGGGAAGAGAGAAGAGACGAGGAGAAAAGAGAAAAGTAGAGCAGAGAAGGAGGGAAAGAGAAGAGACTAGGAGAGGGGAGAAGATAATGAAAGAGGAGAGGAGAGGAGAGGAGAGAAGGGGAGAAAAGAAAAGAGTAGAGAAGGAAGAGAAGAGAAGGTAATGAAATAGAAGAGAAGAGGAGACGAGACGAGAAGAGAAGAGAAGGAAGAGAAGACAGGAGAGGAGAGAAAAGAAGAGCAGAGGGAAAGAGAAGGTAAGAGAAGAGAAGAAAAGAGGAAGAAGAGAAGAGAAGAGAAGAGAAGGAGGATGGGAAACACAAGAGGAATGGAAGAAGAGGTGATAGCCTTTGGTGAAGAAAAAGAGAGAGGAGAGAGAGAGAGAGAGAGCGGGAGCGAGAGAGAGAGATAAGATGAGGGTCAAGCGAAGGTGGAAGCAGAGAGAGCAAGGTGGAAGAGAGAAGGGGAAGAAGAAGAAGATGTAGAAGAAGAAGAAGAAGAAGAAGACTTAATGCAGGAGGTAAAGGAAAGTGAAAAGAAAACAGTATGAATTAAGACGGCATATCGAACAAATTAACAAATTGAAAGAAATGCAAGAACGCAGACTAAAACTAAAAACTAGTGGAAGTTAAGATAGCATAAAATGACCAGGGAAGAGGATATAATAGTAATAGTAGTAGTAGTAATAGTAGTAAGAACTAGTAATATTGTACACCCAAGTATTATAAGCTTTTCGTTCTATAGCTTCATCGGGCCGAGCTATTGTATCAATACCTCCTCAAAAGGGCTTATGTTCTTTTGTAGTATTTAATACTCCCCTGCACGAGAATGTTGAAGGGGGATGGAAGTATGAAAGGAAATTATTGGAAAGTATACGAGTCGAATATGAGATCGATACAGAAAAGAAAGGGGATATATCTGCTGGTATTTCTTATTTTCAGGACCTAGATAGATAGATAGATAGATAGATGGATAGATAGATAGGCAGGTAGATAGATAGATGGATAGATAGATACATAGTTAGATAGATAAAGCAATACAATGTGATGTGATAGGGATAGGAAAAGTAATTGGTATGTGTGCGTATGTGTACAAAGTACAAAGGAGTACAAAGGAAATCAAGCAACAACAGATCTAGTGACCCTTCTAGGTTGCTTGTCCTCCAAAACACTGAGGATCAAGTGTCCAAACAGTGGTTTAGAGTGGGTAAGGGAACATTGGAAAGGGAAATACTGCCCTGGAATAAGTCCGTGGCAGGATTAGGAAGTTAGTAGGGGACAGATGGGTTAGTAACTGAGGGGGGGATAAAATAAAGTTATTCATTTACAAACGCAGTCAGTCGGGTGATGCGAGATATTTGTCTAGGCGGAGTTTAAATGAATCAACGGTGATGCAGTCTATAACGTTTCGGGGAAGCCCATTCCACAAGTTGACAACTCGATTGAAGAAGAAATTCTTAGATTCGTGTGAGTTAAAAGATTTACCAATAATTTTGCAACCGTTTCCCCGCGTGTAATTAGATTGGTCGATAGTGAAGTACTTACTACAGTTCATATTGTCGATGCCTTTGATGATTTTGAACACTTGAATTAAGTCACCTCTTAATCTGCGCTGGGTTAAAGGAAATAGATTTAATTCTCTAAGACGCTCTTCGTATGGTTTGTTCTTTGAGAGAGAGAGAGAGAGAGAGAGAGAGAGAGAGAGAGAGAGAGAGAGAGAGAGAGAGAGAGAGAGAGAGAGAGAGAGCAGGTATAATCGGCTTAACATCACATCACTGTAGCCTCGGGAGATATCATATCTTATTACATTTCCGTCAACACGTAATTTTTCCATCAAGTTTATGTTTTATTTTCTGTTTTTCCTTATTTATATAACGGGTTGTTTTATCTATTATTATTATTATTATTATTATTATTATTATTATTATTATTATTATTATTGTTATCATTATTAGTTTATTATTATTATTATTATTGTTATCATTATTAGTTTATTATTATTATTATTATTATTATTATTGTTATTATTATTATTATTATTATTATTATTTTTATAATTAGTAGTAGTAGTAGTAGTAGTAGTAGTAGCAGTAGTAGTGGTGGTGGTAGTAGTAGTAGTAGGGTAATTATATTATTATTATTATTATTATTATTATTATTATTAAGTTGAAGGTTTTCAAAATTAATGGGGCTAAGCATGAGGGAGAAGGGTGTCCAGAAACAACACCCCTACCCTGCCATACAGCTACCTCTGGCTCAGCTATAGACCTAACTTTGACATTTAGCTGGATTAATTATAGCTCTTTTGTGGCATTTTCTTTCCAACTTCCCATTTTTTGTAAGCTAGTTTCAGAGTTTTTGTTTAGGTTATTCACACCTCGGTCGATTAATATTGTATGCCACTCAACAGACACCCTATGAAACCCATCTATCAAAGTAATATACACCTTCGCAGCCTCTTCTCTCTCTCTCTCTCTCGCATCCTCTCCAGCAATATATCCATATAGATATCTATATACATATATATATTATATATATTAGGCAGTTTATATATATACGAATATAGATATTATTATATCTAGCCCCGCACACTACACACACACACACACACACAAACTCTCCATCCATCCACTTTATCTCTATCCACTTAATTCATCTCTGTCATCCTTTCATCCACCAACTCTCCATCCATCCACTTTATCTCTATCCACTTAATTCATCTCTGTCATCCTTTCATCCACCAACTCTCCATCCATCCACTTTATCTCTATCCACTTAATTCATCTCTGTCATCCTTTCATCCTTTCATCCACCAACTCTCCATCCATCCACTTTATCTCTATCCACTTAATTCATCTCTGTCATCCTTTCATCCACCAACTCTCCATCCATCCACTTTATCTCTATCTAACTACTCCATCTCTGTCATCCATTCATCCACCCACTATCCATCTACTCATCCACTAACTCTCCATCCACCCATTCTATCTCTACCCATCCACTCCATCTCTATCCTCCCACTGATCCACCAACTCTCCATTCATCCACTAACTCTCCATCTATCCACCTTATATCCATCCACCTACTCCATCTCTCTCCATCCACCCATCCTCCATCTCACCCTATCTACCTCTGTGTTATTGGATTTATTCAATTTAACAAGATCTCGCCTCCCTGTGCGTGGATGTGGCTCTGCGTAGTATGGGTGCCGTGTGTGGGTGTGGGTGGGTGGGGGTATGTAGTGGGTGTGTGTATTTACCTATTTGTATTTACCTATTTGTAGTTTACAGGAATTGAGCAGCGCTCGTGTTGTCCTGTCTTAGTTACTTTATAATCAATCCATTTTACTTAGACAAGTATCGTAATGGATATTCGAATGTGTGGGTGTGTGTGTGTGTGTATGTGTGTGTGTGTGTGTGTGTGTGTGGGTGTGGGTGTGTGTGTGAAGGCCTACATATACAGTATATTTCCCTTTCTTTTGATAGACGGTAGTATTGTAATTGGCGTCAACTTAGGTTTTACAAAATGTCTTCTACAGTCAAAAAACAGTCAAGAACTCTCCCTAAGTACGCCCCCGGGAACAAAGGACCCCCAGAGCCCCCTTAAATTCCCTGCTATACAGTTTCAGTTCAGTTTCAGTTTCTATGGAGCTCGTCCTGGAATCTTTACGACTCTGAACCTCACGATTCTATACAGGACTGGCCATTTGTATCGGCACTAGCTCAGAGAAAAGTGTTGAGAGGGGAGAAGGGGTGTTGGAGAGAGAGGAAGCTGTTGGCCCAAATATTATCTCAGGTTTACAAAATGTCTTCTACTGTCAAAAGGTAACAAGAACTCTCCCCAAATACGCCCCCGGGAACCAAGGAACCCCAGAGCCCCCTTCTATTCCCTACTAAATCCAAATATAATCTCAGGTTTACAATATGTCTTCTGTTGTCATAAAGCTATACCCAAATATAATCTCAGGTTTACAAAATGTCTTCTACTGTCATAAAGGTACCAAGAATGATCCCTAAATACGCCCCCGGGAACAAAGGACCCTCAGAGCCCCCTTCTATTCCCTGCTATACCCGAATATAATCTCACGGAATGGTTGGAAGAGAGTGGTGGGCGACAATTTGCTGAGATTGAAAGAACAAGAGAATGGGGACCAGGAGGAATGCTTAGAGAAAAAATAGCAGAGAGTGATATAGTCTACGTTTTTATTTATTTATGTATTTATATATTTTTGATGGTGTTATAGTCTTTATAGCACTTATATTCCCCTAGACTTCCATTAAAGTTAATCCTAAATTGCAGGCTCGCTATCGCTAGGAAAATAGTGACACCTAACTGGCACAAAAAGTCTTAAAATTGACAAGAAAATAGATAGATAGATAGATAGATAGATAGATAGATAGATAGATAGATAGATAAAGATATATATACAATGCAGTAGTTTCTAATTAACAGTAATATCAAGTTTGTAAACAAATCATGCAGACTTATTACATCTGGACAATAGTCATTACAAAAATAGATTACATTAAGTTAACTATTATTGCACCGACAATAAAGGCTACTAGCGAAGTAAATACCCAGGATACCCCCGATCACAAAGGGGTTTTCTAATTACCGGAGAAGTATATCGGGCGTAACTTTGCGGGCGAGATAGTGTGGGCGTAGGGGAAACAATGGGCGGGGTAATATCCTGTCTGGTGTTATAGGTCAGGATGTAAACATGGCCTTTGTACCGGCTCCGACTAATGGCTGCACCCGCTCTCACAATAACAACGGTGCAGGGGGAATGTGTAGTTGGCCAAAATGTAATCGTGTCGCCGCTGTCATTACGTTTGGCTCGCTCTGTGCTGTATGAATGTCTGTCAGATGTTGAATAGGGTGGGTAAAGATAGGAACATGTTTGTATATTTCACTCGATTGAAGAAATGAACCTTAGATATTGCTGATACCCATTATTGATGAAAACATACTTGGTGCCGAGACATGACTTATTAGCGCGACTGTACCGGCCCCGACTAATGGAGGGGAAATGTACAGTCGGCCACATAAGGGGAGATTTCCACTTGAGTGACTTTTTTCTGGATCCCTTTCTCCGTCATGTTTAGCCCCATTGTGTTATAAATTTTAAGACGTTCGACCCATTAGTTTGGCGATTTTAAGATCTTTTGCCCCATTTCTGTCAAGTTTAAGACCTTCCGTGCCATTTAGGTGTCGATTTTTTCCTGGCGAGCGAAAGTGAGCCTGTAATTTAAGAGGAACCGGCCTTCGGCCGTGACATTTTTCTACCGAAAAATGTATACATTTAGCTTGATAGGGGAACTAGGGGGTGTAATTTTAAGCTTGATGGAGGTCTTGCGAACAAACTAAAAACTTCCCCTTAAGTTCTGTTCCTCTCTGTGATCTTATACATGGCAATATAATGCACATGATTGAATTACGAGTGTATTTTCTTAGTAAGATAGTTAAAATAGGAATTCAAAGGCTAGCAACCCTATTGGATTATTAAGCCAGCACACTGTAAGTCAAGAATAACGTCAGGGCTGGAGCATCAGTTTGGGGATTCTAATATCTTCCGCCTCATTTCTTTGTCAATATTTAGACCTTCCGTGCCATTTACGGGTCGATATTTTCCTGAGGAGAGATAGCGAGCCTGTACTTTTGGAGGAATTGGCCTTCTTTATCCAGAAGGGGGATCTTTGGAATGTATTTTTAAGCTTGATGGAGATCTAGGGAGGAAACAAAAACATGAATTTAGGAAATAAAGGAAAAATACATAAATACAATCAAAATACATATATATATACAATCAATACAATTAAAATACATAAATACAATCAAAATACATATATATACAATCAAAATACATCAATACAATCAAAATACATCAATACAATCAAAATACATAATTACAATCAAAATACATCAATACAATCAAAATACATAAACATCAAATCATCATACAATCAAAATACATCAATACAATCAAAATACATAATTACAATCAAATACATAATACAATAAAATACATCATACATCAAAACACTTCATACAATCAAAATACATAAATACAATCAAAATACATAAATACAATCAAAATACATCAATACAATCAAAATACATAAATACAATCAAAATACATCAATACAATCAAAATACATCAATACAATCAAAACACTTCAATACAATCAAAATACATAAATACAATCAAAATACATAAATACAATCAAAATACATCAATACAATCAATATACATAAATACAATCAAAATACATCAATACAATCAAAATTCTCCCCTAAATGATAACCAGAACAAAATATTAAAATAATGGTCATGTTACTAAAAAGGGTTAACAGCCCGAGAAAAGAGTTGGGGTGGGGTGAGAGCAGTAGAGAGAAGGTTTAGTAATGGAGCAAGAATGTCTGGCCTGAAAAATGACAACAAGGTCCTAGGGAAAATAAAAGAGGTGTGAAAAGAAGTGGTGTGGAGAAGAACAAATTAGTAGATGAGATGGATAGATAGATGGGCAGATAGAAAGATTGTTTATATAGATTAATAGATGGATGGATGTATGGATGGATGGATAGGCAGGTAGGTAGAGAGATGGATAGATAGATAGATAGATGGATGGATGGATGGATGGATGGATGGATAGGCAGGTAGGTAGAGAGATGGATGGATGGGTGGATTGATTGATTGATTGATTGATTGATTGATTGATAGATAGATGGGTGGATGCATGGATGGATGGATAGATAGATAGATAGATAGATAGATAGATAGATAAATAAATGGATATTGAGACAAACGAGAGAGAGAGAGAGAGAGAGAGCGAGCGAGACAGACAAACAGAGAGAGACAGACAGAAAAGAAAAAGTGAAATAGAATCAGAGGGACATTTGTTAAGTGGAAACAACACAACCACAGGATAAAAATGAAAATAGTTTATCCTCCGATATAAAAACCTGCACACCAACTAAAGAGATAGGAAAGGGCGGAGGGGAGACACAATAGGGGAGGGAAATTAAAAGGAAATGAAAACGAATTCTGAATGAGATATACTGTATATTAATCCTGTAATACGAAAGAGCTTGAGCGTGTATCATATATACAGTATATATATATATATATATTTTTTTTTTTTTTTTTTTTTTTTTTTTTTTTGCGTTTTGTTGCGTACTACGCAACTTAGGCCACGCCCCTCGACACGCAGCCAATCAGCTTCGACCCCGCCAACCGACCACCACCTTCCCGCATCCAGTGCGCTTGCGTGACCCGGATCTCTCTCTAACTCTCCTAGAATACCCCTCCACCAATAGCAGACTTTTGCCCCCTGATTTTCGCCTCCTCTGATCCTCCACCCTCTATATATACCCTTCCTGTTTACCTTTTATATCATTCTATCCTTACTTGATAATGCTGGTTGTCCAGTGAAACGTGTCGTATATCCTGTATCATTATGTACATAAATGTAACCCTGTACCACCATGAATTTTGCTAACCTCATTCATCTACTTCCTGCCACCCAGCGAAAACTCATCAGAGACCTAGAAACCTTGAATAA
This sequence comes from Paralithodes platypus, assembly GCA_032716605.1. NCBI lineage: Eukaryota > Metazoa > Arthropoda > Malacostraca > Decapoda > Lithodidae > Paralithodes > Paralithodes platypus. The sequence goes on along the minus strand of CM064490.1, from coordinate 6,620,331 downwards.
TAATATTTCCAACGCAGAAATTGCCATTTCTTTCAACCTCGTATGTAAGGCGGGTGCCCAACCCCGAAAGGGGTTGAAATAGGGGAGCTATCCCCCCTCCAAAGGCGGCTTTCTAGGGTCGCTGATGCTGAGAGGATTGGGTTCTAGTCATGTGGTGATGGGCTGGTCTATCAGAGTGAGAAATCTCTGCCATACCTATAGCTTACTCTGACTGTTCCTTTAACTTATATATTTTCTAGATCTCAAGTGACGGCGTCTTCGTGGATGACCTCCCAATCTACCAAGATTGGAAGCCAAAACATCACATTTTTCCCTTGCCCCTCAACTCTCTCTTCATAATTGCTGAGGGGCACAGGGCTCTGGGTGGGGCTTTGGTTTCCCGGGCGTTTCCGCACCCTCCTCAGCTCCCCGCCATGGAATGGCTTCGGTCACCCAGGCTTTATTGTGGTAAGCAGAGAGGGTTCTGTGGGGGCGCTCGGTTATGGCCTTGGCTTTGCTTGGGGCCTTGGGGCTGTTCGGCCAGGCAGCTTGGGCAACAACAACAACAACAACAACAACAACCTCGTATGTATTAAAGAAAATGTATTACCTGGCTTTACTAATATATATATATATATATATATATATATATATATACATATATATATATACATACATACATACATACATACCCTACATATATATATATATGTATGTGGGTTTTTTTAAATTGCAAAACAAAACAAAAAATTGATACGCTAAACCAATCCAGCTATAATATAAAAAAAACAATACTGACGAATATTGAAAATTTAAAACAAATCTAAAAACTAAAGTAAAGTATAAACGTCTGACTATTTTCTTGTAAACCTCTTGCCTGCACCTCTTCCCCCCCCCCCCCCTTTCCCACACACACACACACTCCCTCTCTCTCCTTCAGATCCCAGATAAGCAAATAGCGTGTGGAACTACTTGTTGTGGCGGAATAAACAAGGCAGGGCTGCGGTCGGCGGATTAAGGAGGGTCACCGGCTTTTTTGTTTTATCTTTCTCTCCTTTTCGCTCTTTCCCTGGCTTGTATCCATTCTGCCCCATTCAGCCAACTGTTTTAAGACGTTTATCCCCGTCCAGGTGTCGATTTCTTCCCCAGCATTGTATGGAGAAGTCCGGCTTCAATTTTTGTTACCGAAAAATTTACAAATTTAGCTTGCTGTCAACACAAAAATATATATATGATGGCTCGCTACCGCTCGCCAGGAAAATATTGACACCTGGATGGGGGTAAACGTCGTAAAACAGTAGGCTGAATGGGGCCGAATAAATACAAGCCAAAGAGAGAGGGAGAGAAAGAGAAAAAAAGCGAGGTGGGCTCCCTTACTGTAATCTCATTTCTCTTCTGGGGAGTGGGAATATGGAGTTTCAGAGATTTGGGAGCTGGTCGTTGTGTTGTTGTTGTTGTTGTTGTTGGTACTATTAGGATGTTGTGGTTGTTACTGTTGATATTGGTATATATTTTGTTTTCTATGTGAATATCCTGTCTGGTGCTATGGAGGGAGGGGGGAGGGGGGGGGGGGGGGGGGGGGGGGGTTCTGGGACCCTTTCTCGCTCATGTATAGCCCCATTCGTTTTCAGGTTTT
>CM064490.1:6584760-6616116 GCA_032716605.1 Paralithodes platypus | reverse complement strand
AATTTGCTGAGATTGAAAGAACAAGGAAGGGGGACCAGTAGGAATTGCTTATAGAAAAAATAATCATAGAGTGATATATTCTACGTTTTTAGTTTATGTATGTATTGATAATATTTTTGATGGTGTTAGAGTCTTTATAAGCAACTTATATTCCCCTAGACTTCCATTAAAGTTAATCCTAAAATTTTTTTTTTTTGGGGCCAAGCTCTCGCTATCGCTAGAAAAATAGTGACACCTAACTGGCACAAAAAGTCTTAAAATTGACAAAAAAATAGATAATAATAGATAGATAGAATAGATAGATAGATAGATAGATAGATCGATAAGATATATATACAATGCAGTAGGTTCTAATTCACAGTAATATCAAGTTTGTAAAACAAATCATGCAGACCTTATTACATCTGGAACAATAGTCATTACAAAAATAGATTACATTAAGTTAACCATTATTGCACAAAACCGACAATAAAGAGCTACTAGCGAAGTAAATAACCCGGATACCCACGCCCGATCACAAAGGGGTTTTCTAATTACCGGAGAAGTATATCGGGCGGAACTTTGCGGGGCGAGATATTGTGGGGCGTAGGGGAAACAATGGGCGGGGTAGGATTACCTGTCTGGTGTTTATAGGTCAGGATGTAAACATGGCCTTTGTACCGGCTCAGACTAATGGCTTGTCCCCGAGCTCACAATACCAACGGTGCTGGGGAATGTGTAGTTGGCCAAAATGTTAATCGTGTCGCCGACTGTCATTACGTTGTTGGCTCAGCTCTGTGGCTGTATGAATGTCCTGGTCCGATGTTGAATAGGGTGGGTACGATAGGAACATGTTTTTTGGTATATTTCACGTCGATATGCAAGAAAGGAACCTTAGATATTGCTGATACCCCTTATTGGAGGAAAACATACTTTTGTGCCGAGACTGACTTATTAGCGCGGACTGTACGGCCCCGACTACCTGGATGGGAAATGTACATCCGGGGCCACATAAGGGGATATTTCCACTTTGAGTGACATTTTTTCTGGATCCCTTTTCTCCGTCATGTTTGAGCCCCATTGTGTGTATAAATTTTAAGACGTTCGGGACCCATTAGTTTAGCGATTTTTAAGATCTTTTGCCCCATTTCTGTCAAGTTTAAGACCTTCCGTTCCATTATAGGGGTGTCGATTTTTTTCCTGGCGAGCGAAAGTGAGCCTGTAAATTTAAAGAGGAACCCGGGCTTCGGTCCGTGACATTTTTTCTACCGAAAAATGGTATAACATTTAGCTTGAATAGGTGACCTAGGGGTGTAATTTTAAGCTTGATGGAGGTCTTGGCGAACAAACTAAAACTTCCCATTCCCCTTAAGTTCATGTTTCCTCTCTGGTGATCTTATACATGGCAATATAAATGCACATGATTGAATTACGAGTGTAGTTTCTTAGTACTATAGTTTAAAATAGGAAGTCAAAGGCTGCAACCCTAAGTGGATTATTAAGGCCAGCACACTGTAAGTCAGAATAACGTCAGTGGCTGGAGCATCAGTTTTGGGGATTCTAATATCTTCCGCCTCATTTCTTTGTCAATATTTAGACCTCCCGTGCCATTTACGGGTCGATATTTTCCCGAGGAGAGATAGCGAGCCTGTACTTTTGGAGGAATTGGCCTTCTTTATCCAGAAGGGGGATCTTTGGAATGTATTTTTAAGCTTGATGGAGATCTAGGGAGGAAACAAAAACATGTATTTAGGAAATAAAGGAAAAATACATAAATACAATCAAAATACATATATATATACAATCAAAACACATCAATACAATCAAAATACATAAATACAATCAAAATACATATATATACAATCAAAATATATAAATACAATCAAACTACATCAATACAATCAAAATACATCAATACAATCAAAATACATAATTACAATCAAAATACATCAATACAATCAAAATACATAAATACAATCAAAATACATCAATACAATCAAAATACATCAATACAATCAAAATACATAAATACAATCAAAATACATCAATACAATCAAAATACATCAATACAATCAAAACACTTCACTTCATACAACTCCAAATACATACTACAATCAAACATACATAAATACAATCAAATCACATCAATACAATCATATACTACTACAATCAAAATACAATACAATCAAAATACATCAATGACAATCAAAATACTATTCAATACAATCAAACACTTCACTACTAGCAAAATACATAAATACAAATCAAACTACATCAATACAATCAAAACATCAATACAATCATATACATAAATTACCAATCAAAAGCATACATCAATACAATCAAAATTCTCCCCTAAATGATAACCAGAACAAAATATTAAAATAATGGTCATGTTACTAAAAAGGGTTAACAGCCCGAGAAAAGAGTTGGGGTGGGGTGAGAGCAGTAGAGAGAAGGTTTAGTAATGGAGCAAGAATGTCGTTGCCTGAAAAATGACAACAACGGTCCTACGGGCAAATAAAAGATAGTTGTGAAAAGAAGTTGGTTTGAGTAAGAAAACATTAGTAGATGAGATGGATAGATAGATGGGCCAGATAGAAAGATTGTTATATAGATTAATAGCTGTGATGGATGTATGGATGGATGGATAGGCAAGGTTAGGTAGAGAGATGGATAGATAGAGTAGATAGCTGGATGGATGGGATGGATGGATGAGATGGATATAGCAGGTAGGTAGAGAGATGGTCTGGATGGGTGGAGACTTGATTTGATTGATTGATTGATTGATTTATTGATTGATATAATAGATGGGTGGATGCATGGCTGGATGGAGAAGATAGATTAGATAGCTACATAGCATAGATAGATAGATAAATAAATGGATATTGAGCACAAACGAGAGTAGAGAGAGAGAGATCGATCGAGCGCGCGAGTACAGACAAACAGAGAGAGAACAGACAGAAAAGAAAAAGTTAATAGAATCAGATGCCCCCCAACATTTTTGTTAAGTGGAGAAACAACACAACCACAGGATAAAAATGAAAATAGTTTATCCTCCGATATCACAAAAACCTGCACACCAACTAAAGAGATAGGACAGGGCGGAGGGGAAGGACCCACTAGGGGAGGGAAATTAAAAGGACATGAAAAACGAATATCTGAATGAGATATACTGTATATTAACTCCGGGGGGGGGGTGTCATACGCAAGAGCTTGAGCGTGTTAATCATATAATACCAGTATATATTCATATATATATATATACTTTTTTTTTTTTTTTTTTTTTTTTTTTTTTTTGCGTTTTGTTGCTGTACTACGCACTTAGGCCACGCCCCTCTGACACGCAAGCCCATCAGCTTCGACCCGCGCCAACGCGAACCACCACCTTCCCCGCATTCCAGTGCGCTTGCGTGACCCTGGATCTCTCTCTTAACTCTCTCCTAGCCTAATCCCCTCCAACCAATAGCAGACTTTTGCCCCCTGAATTTCCGCCCTCCTCTGATCCTCCCACCCTCTATATATACCCTTCCCTTGTTTACCCTTTTATATCATTTCTAATCCTTACTTGAATCATTCTCTGGTTGTCCAGTGGAAACGTGTCGTAATATCCTGTAATCATTAAAATGGTTTTTTAACAAACAAACACATAACATGTAACCCTGTAACCACCATGAATTTTGCTAACCTCATTCATCTACTTCCTGCCACCCAGCGAAAACTCATCAGAGACCTAGAAATCCTTGAATAATAATAGTTTTCCAACGCACCGAAATTGCCAGTTTCTTTCAACCTCGTAATGTAAGGCGTGCCCAACCCCGACAGGGTTGAAATAGGGGGAGACTATCCCACCCCTGCCAAAAGGCTGCTTTCTAAGGGTCGCTGATGCTGAAGAGGATTGGGTTTCTAGTCATGGGTTGGGAGGGGCTGGAGCTGTCTATCACGTGGATAAGAGCTGAGCAATCTCTGCCATACCTATAGCTTACTCTGACTGTTCCTTTACAACTTATATATTTTCTAGATCTCAATTGACGAGCGTCTCTTCCCGTGGATTGGACCGCCCAATCTACCAAGATTGGCAGCCAAAACATCACCTTTTTTTCCCTTGCCCCTCAACTCGTCTCCATAATTGCTGAGGGGCACAGGGCTCTGGGTGGGGCTTTAGGGGTTTCCCCGGGCGTTTTTCCGCACCCTCCCTCAGCTCCCCGCCATGGAATGGCGTTCGGTCACCTCAGGGCGTTGGCTTTTAATTGTGTTAATCAGAGAGGGTTCTGTGGTGGGCGCTCGGTTATGGCCTTGGCTTTGCTTGGGTGGGGCCTATGGGGCAGTTCGGGCCAGGCAGCTTGGGCAACAACAACAACCCAACAACACACAACCTCGTTATGTTATTAAAGAAAATGTATTAACCTGGCTTTACTAATATATATATATATATTATAGATATATATAATTATCATCATATATAAATATATATCATACAACCTACATACAGTACATACCTAAAGTATCTACACAATATATATGTGTTTTTTTTTAAATTGCAAAACAAAACAAAAAATAATTGATACGCTAAACCAATCCAGCTATAATATAAAAAAAAAGAATACTGACGAATATTGAAAATTTAAAAAAATCTAAAAACTAAAGTAAAGTATAAACGCCTGACTATATTTTCTTATAAACCTCTTGCCTGCACCTCTCCCCCCCCCCCCTTTCCCACACACACACACACACACACCCTCTCTCTCCTTCAGATCCCAGATAAGCAAATAGCGTGTGGAACTAGTTGTTGTGGCGGAATAAACAAGGCAGGGCTGCGGTCGGCGGATTAAGGGGGGTTACCGGCTTTTTTGTTTTATCTTTCTCTCCTTTTCTCTCTTTCCCTGGCTTGTATCCATTCTGCCCCATTCAGCCAACTGTTTTAAGACGTTTATCCCCGTCCAGGTGTCGATTTTTTCCCCAGCATTGTATGGAGAAATCCCGCTTCGCCGGAGAATTTTTTTTACCGAAAAATTTACAAATTTAGCTTGCTGTCAACACAAAAATATATATATGCTGGCTCCCTACCGCTCGCCAGGAAAATATTGATACCTGGATGGGGGTAAACGTCGTAAAACAGTAGGCTGAATGGGGCCGAATAAATACAAGCCAAAGAGAGAGGGAGAGAAAGAGAAAAAAAGCGAGGTGGGCTCCCTTACTGTAATCTCATTTCTCTTCTGGGGAGTGGGAATATGGAGTTTCAGAGATTTGGGAGCTGGTCGTTGTGTTGTTGTTGTTGTTTTTGGTACTATTAGGATGTTGTGGTTGTTACTGTTGATATTGGTATATATTTTTTGTTCTATGTGAATATCCTGTCTGGTGCTATGGAGGGAAGGGGGGGGGGGGGGGGGGGGGGGGGTGGGGGGGGGTTCTTCTGACCCTTTTCTCTCGCTCATGTATAGCCCCATTCGTTTTCAGGTTTTAAAGCATTCGCCCCATTAGTTTGTCATTGTCATTTGTTATTGTCTATGTCATTATTACTATTTACCATTACAATTATTATTATTATTATTATTATTATTAGTATTATTAGATATATTATTATTATTATTATTATTGTTGTTATTATTAGTAATAGTAGTAATAGTAGTAGTAGTAGTAGTAGTAGTAGTAGTATTTGTTATTATTACAATGTTTTATTATTTTTCTTAATTAATATTTGTTTAGTATTATTTCGGAACAAGGAGAAAGCGAGAAAGGTCCCCGTTCGCAAAAGAGGGGATAGAAAATATAAAAGTAAAAATGGCGAGACTTTCACTCCTTACGTGAACCAATGGCGAGACTTTCACTCCTTACGTGAACCAATGGCGAGACTTTCACTCCTTACGTGAACCAATGGCGAGACTTTCACTCCTTACGTGAACCAATAGCGAGGATTTAACTCCTTTCGTGAACCAATGGCGAGACTTTCACTCCTTCTGAACCGGTGAGACTTTCACTGTTCGTGAACCAATGGCGAGACTTTCACTCCTTACGTGAACCAATGGCGAGACTTTCACTCCTTACGTGAACCGATTTTCAAAAACTCGGGCGAAAATGTAACCGACCCTCCATTTTATTAACCCTTTCACATATATGAAGTGTTTTCTAACAATATATATTTTGTTTTCTACCGGTGACGTCCTTTGTGTGATGTTCTGGCAACTATTAGACAGTTTTAGTCAGTTTAGGATGGACGTTTACCCATTAAAAGGCTACATACTACCTCAATTGCTGGTAAATTTGCTCGTGCAACATCGTCTTTAGTTTACCATTTTACAATATATATTATTGGGATGGAATTTGTGCTGTGCCTATAGTCTATTCGCTGTAAGTAGGCGAAAAATCATGACCTCTAACCTCTGTAACTCAAAAATGGCTAGAGTAATCGAGCTAATATTTCTACCATTTGGGAAGAGTCAGTCAAGGGATAGATGTGGAAATGTATAGCCTATTTGCTCTAGCCCTTTTTGAGTTACAGAGGATAGAGGTCATGATGTCTCGCCTACTTACAGTGAATAGACTTTAGTATCAGTGCATTATATTACCACAAAGCCCACCGAAACGCCAACTAAATACCCTCATTGTTTCCTAATTAAATAGCACTGTATGAATATTCCCATATTAAAAATATGCTACAGGGGTGCAATGCCTAGTGAGTTCATTGCTCAATAGGTGACGTTCTGAGAGTGAGGGTCCGAGTCTAGGAGATTAGACAGTGAAGCATTGGAGCGAGGCAGCTTCAGAGATGAGGCTGCTTCAAACCGTGGGTGGGCAACTAAGCCCCATGCATCCTGTGAAGGCAAGATGGCAGGGGCTGGTTGCAGCTAAAAGTGCTTTACATGTCTCACACCCTAGACTGGAACGGGACCTCACAGGCTTCACCGTTCAATGTACAGGCTATACCCGAGAGGGAGTAGTTGGAATATAGAAAAAACAAAAACTGGTCAGATTTTCGCAAGAGGCTCTGAAAATCTCGCCACGTACGATATATATAAGTTTCCCTCCATATTTCCTTTTCCGTTTTCTTTTATATTTTGTTTTCTTTCTTGCTGTCTTCCTTTTTTCCATTTTTTGTCGCCATATTTACGATCGCTTTCCTTTTACTTTTCCCCTTTTGATACCTCGAGGGCTCATTTGATACCTCGAGGGCTCATTTGATACCTCGAGGGCTCATTTGAACCCTACGAGAGGTGGTTCTTAAAACACGTAGGGTGTTATATATTTATTGATTTATTTATTTATATATTTGTTTATTCACTTTCTTCCTTCCTCATTCCTTCTCAGCTTTCTCCCCTCCTCCTGACTCTCTGCCTATCCTCTCTCTCTCTCTCTCTCTCTCTCTCTCTCTCTCTCTCTCTCTCTCTCTCTCTCTCTCTCTCTCTCACGGACGTTCATTAGCCTGCGATTCATCCCACTCTATATTCAGCTTGTTATAAAGGGTGGGAGAGAGAGAGAGAGAGAGAGAGAGAGAGAGAGAGAGAGAGGGAGAGAGAGAGAGATAGAGAGAGAGAGAGAGAGAGAGAGATAGAGAGGGGGGTAAAGATAATTAAAATTCACAGGAATGCAGAAAGTATGACAAGTGATCTTAAAGAAATTGGGAAAAATACAGTAATTAAAGAAAACGCGAGTTATTTACAGAGTTCATACAAAGGTGACACATATTACCATATATATTACATAAAATACCTCTCTCTCTCTCTCTCTCTCTCTCTCTCTCTCTCTCTCTCTCTCTCTCTCTCTCTCTCTTTGTATTATATTTCTTTGCTTTGTTACCTTTTCTCTTTTCTCGTTCTGTTATGTTATGTCTTGCTTCAATATCATTATCTGCATAACATAAGTCCTTTTGATAAGAGTAGACGAGATAGACACACACACAGACAGACAGACAGACAGACATACACACACACACACAGACAGACACACACACACACACACACACACAGACAGACAGACAGACAGATATACAGACACACACACATACAGACACACACACACACACACACACACACAGACAGACAGACAGACACACACACAGACAGACAGACATACAGACACACACACACACACACAGACAGACAGACAGACAGACAGACACACACACACACACACACACACACACACACACACACACACACACACACACACACACACACACACATAATTACATCATCACAAAACATTATACATACCCCGAACATCAAAGCTCAAAAAATGGATCATCAAAAAAATAAAAATAAAAAATAAAAATAATAATGATATCAACATTGTTCATGAAGGGGAATACAGGTATATTATTATTGATATTATTATTTGTGTGTGTAATTTAATCACGTGTTTTATACCTGGCACAAAAAATTTGATGTAAAAATACTTTATTAGCTTCATATTAAGCACTTTTTTAATCATTTCCGTATAATTCAATTATTTGTATGCCCATTATAATGTAATTGAAAAAGTTATATAGTTTTCTTTATCTGTTCGTTCCTCACAAGTAATTAATGGTATTAAATGATTAAATTAAATTACTAAATTACTAAATTACTAAAATTATTTGGAAAATATATCGGTAGGCCTAGCTAGATTTTGCGCCTCAAATTATTCACTGCACAGTTTTAATTTATAACAGGGATTTCATACAAGCAACGATATACACACACACACACACACACACACACACACACACACACACCCACACACACACACACACGATGGCATTATTTTATCTATTATTCTCGCTTACATTAGACGATTTTATGCAGTTCAGAAGGACCAATATTATTTAGACGGTTTATTGAGATGTTAGGGATAGTTCGGGTGGATGGTACTCGTTAGCCTTGGTCGGCAACCCATCTAGGGGAGCCAACCTTATAATAATCCGGTTGGATGGGACTCATCAGTCTTGGTCGGCAACCTGTCTAGGGGAGTAAACCTGATACAAATGCGTACTGCTTATCTAAGTGTAAGGCAGGTTAGTGGATGACTAGCCGGACACCACTGTAGAAAAATAGTGCTAACAAGATACATAGAGGGCCTCGGAGTCAGACGTATCCTAAATTGAGTGGTGAATCCTGTAAGTCCTTCAGTAAACTGGCTCGGGTTGTCCCTCTTACAGGGAATATGGTCCACTTGGGGGCCTTCTGTGTATGGCCACCCTCATGAAGGGGACTAAGGCGTCCGGCAATAGATAGATAGATAGATTAGTTATAAGCTAAACAAAAATACATCGTGTAATGCCAACCAGAATAAAAATGAAAATAAGTCATCGTGCTGAAGGGGCTAAACACTAGACAATATTAAACTATAATAATCAGTTATGACATGATTTTGAGCCTTATTGATGCTAGGATTACGATGTCGGGATTTAGGATACGATGATCAGATGGAGATAAGGTGTCGTAAATGAGTCTCCTGGCCCGGGATCGTAAGTTAGGATGATTATAAGCCATGGGTTACTTACTGCAGGGACTTAAATCTGGATCAGCTCAATGTACTTTACGATCACACTGGTTGGAAGAGGCGCCTGATATTAGTGAGGATAAATTGAAGAGGGTGGGAGGTAGATGAAGAGTGATGGAGAGAAGGAAGTAGGGAGGGAAGAGGGAGAGAGAGATAGAGGTATGTGTGTGTGAGTGATTGTGTGCGTGTGTGTGAGTGATTGCGTGCGTGTGTGTGTGATGCTTTACTGTGGCACTGGTTGAAAAATACGCTGGATATTAGCGACTATAAATCTTGGGATGTCTGGAGAGAGAGAGAGAGAGTACAATGGAGTACAAAGGAACTCAAGCAACAACAGGTCTAGTGACCCCTCTAGGCTGCTTTTCCTCCAAAAAACTGAGGGTCAAGTGTCCAAACAGTGGTTTAGAGTGGGTAAGGAAAAAATGGAATGGGAACTACTGCCCTGGAACTAATGTTCGTGGCCGGATTAGGAAGTTAGTAGGGGACAGATGGATTAATAACATAACACAGTTATAAGTGATCTTTCGTATATCTGGGAAAAAGATAGTAAAATATATATACGGTACGGTACGCAATAATCCTTGATAAATCTGTGGGAGGAATATAATAAAGTTATTCATTTACAAACGCAGTCAGTCGCGGATTTGATGCAAGATATTTGTCTATCTCTCTCTATCTATCTATATATCTATCTATCTATCTATCTCAATTCCATAAACCCATCAATCTATCCCATTATTGTTTAGCCCCAACATGTTTCCCATAAAACAGGAATGGCCACATCAAATTGGAATGGCCTGGAATGGGAATCAGTCCCTCTGGAATGGCTGCGACTGGGGACTGGAATTATGATGGTGGAAATTAATAAAACAAATCACACACGCTGGTTGTACAGGGTAAGGGGGTAGTCCTTGAGTTTTTGGTCTATATATATATTTGTTAATTATTTGTTTAGTTTCCTCGCTAGACCTCCATCAAGCTTAGAAAAACACCCTCCCAAGACCACCCCTTTGAAGATAAATTTGTATATGTTTTCGGTAGAAAACATTATTTTAAAAGGAGGTGTAGGGGGTGTTTTAGTAAACTTGATGGAGGTCTAGCGAGGAAACTCAAAAATATATTAATAAATAAATGTATCTACCAAAAAAAAAAACGCAGTATCCCATTAATCTATGTCTGTCCAAGTAGGAATGTGTTTGACAGTTATTGAGTAAAGAGGAGATACTAAACGGACAGCCTGTCATGCACACACACACACACACACACACACACACACACACACACACACACATACACACACACACACACACACACACACACACACACACACACACACACCACCAACAACAACTAAAAAAAAAATCTTCTCTCTCTCTCTCTCTCTCTCTCTCTCACACACACACACACACACACACACACACACACACACACACACACACACACCACCAACAACAACAACAACTAAACAAAATTTCTTCTCTCTCTCTCTCTCTCTCTCACACACACACACACACACACACACACACACACACACACACACACACACACACACACACACACACACAGCCCGTAGCCTAGTAGGTAGAGCTCTCGTCTCACACACGAGGGGTCGGGGGTTCAATCGCCGGCCGGGCGGAGACAAATTGGGCTTGTCTCCTTTCATGTGTTAGCCTCAGTTCACCTAGCTGTAAATAGGTACCTGGAATAAGCGGACGACGTTGTGACGTCCCATCTGGGGTTGGCAAAAATGGTACAAGGCGAGATGGGTATCATATGGTTCACCTAAGCTGATGGCTACCTAAGCCTTCGGGCGAGACGGTACCGTCTATAGTGAGAATGGTACCATACAGATCCACCCTAAGCCTTCGTTTCCGATGTCGCCAATTGGCTAAAATACAGACTACACACACATCCACAGCCATTCCAACGATACATATAACACCTACACATATAGGAGGCGGGAAATAACGAGCATGCTCACTCCCGCAATACAACTAGAGTAAGTACAACTAGAGTAAGTACACACACACACACACACACACACACACACACACACACATTGACAGATACATTGAATGAGCTCAGCGGGATGACAGCCTATACACAGAGAATAGCGATTTTCAACAATGGTAATAACTGCGGCGGAAAATTATCCTGAATGGTATATTATATTCTGCACCAGTGGAGCTTTATAAACAATGATTTCCTTACATGTAAAGCTAATAAAGACATCTGTGTATTGTTTTCATTGTATTCTGTTGTGTTGTCCCTAGTCTGGATCTGTCTTGAGTCGCCCCCCATCCCCCCCCCCCAAAAAAAAATAGGGAAAGTGGGGATTGGGCCTGAGTAGATAGATAGATAGATAGATAGATAGATAGATAGATAGTATGATTAACCTCTACTGTACCGGCGACGTCTTTTTGTCAGTGTATCTATGTATAATTTCTCTCTCTCTCTCTCTCTCTCTCTCTCTCTCTCTCTCTCTCTCTCTCTCTCTCTCTCTCTCTCTCTCTCTCTCTCTCTCTCTCTCTCTCCAATACTGCCCCCTGGTAAGATATAAGAGAGAGAGGAGGGAATACTTAATGTCTCTCCAATACTGCCCCCTGGTAAGATATAAGAGAGAGAGGAGGGAATACTTAATGTCTCTCCAATACTGCCCCCTGGTAAGATATAAGAGAGAGAGGAGGGAATACTTAATGTCTCTCCAATACTGCCCCCTGGTAAGATATAAGAGAGAGAGGAGGGGAATACTTAATGTCTCTCCAATACTGCCCCCTGGTAAGATATAAGAGAGAGAGGAGGGAATACTTAATGTCTCTCCAATACTGCCCCCTGGTAAGATATAAGAGAGAGAGGAGGGAATACATCTCTCTCTCTCTCTCCAATACTGCCCCCTGGTAAGATATAAGAGAGAGAGGAGGGGAATACTTAATGTCTCTCCAATACTGCCCCCTGGTAAGATATAAGAGAGAGAGGAGGGGAATACTTAATGTCTCTCCAATACTGCCCCCTGGTAAGATATAAGAGAGAGAGGAGGGAATACTTAATGTCTCTCCAATACTGCCCCCTGGTAAGATATAAGAGAGAGAGGAGGGAATACTTAATGTCTCTCCCTCCTCCGACTCTTAAGGGGAGGTCTCCACTTGAGGGATTTTTTTCTTGACCCCTTTCTCCCTCATGTTTAGCCCCATTGCTTTTGAGATTTTAAGACGTTTGCCCTATTAGTTTAGCGATTTTAAGAACTTTCACCCCATATTAAGACCTTTCGTGCCATTCAGATGTCGATTTTATCCTGGCGAGCGACAGCGAGCCTGTAATTTAAGAGGAACCGGCCTTCGGCCGGGACATTTTTCTACCGAAAAATGTACAAATTTATCTTGAAAGGGACTCAAGGGGGTGTAATTTTAAGCTTGATGGAGGCCTAGGGAACAAAGTAAATACCTCTCCTTAACCCTTTTGCCTCATTTTCTGGATACCATTAGACGATTTTGTTTACTTATGGTATGTTGTTGTTGTTGTTGTTGTTGTTGTTGTTGTTGTTGTTGTTGTTGTTGTTTTTCCCCAAGCTGCCTGGCCGAACAGCCCCAAGGCCCCGAGCAAGGCCAAGGCCATAACCGAGCCCCCCCCCCCCGCCGACCACAATAAAGCCCGGGTGACTGAAGCCACTCCATGGCGGGGAGCTGAGGAGGGTGCGGAAACGCCCCGGGAAACCAAAGCCCCACCCAGGGCCCTGTGCCCCTCAGCAATTATGAAGAGAAAGTTGAGGGGCAAAGGAATGTTCTACAAATGACTTAGAGTAGCCCATCCTAAATGAGATTTATAATAAACTGTATTATAAAATATGCAAAGCGGATGATTGTATTGCGGGGGAAATATACCTGTTCCGTGAATGTCTTTGTCCTTGTCCCAATTTTGGTTTGTTTAGTTTGCAAGTTTTACATTTTAATTAATATATAATGAGGTTCCAAAAGGAGAGGGGAGAGAGGGTGTTTGGTTTTGCTGGTTCCCCCCTTCTCCCTCATGTTTAGCCCCACTAGTTTTGAGATTATAAGACGTTCGGCCCATTAGTTTGGCGATTTTAACACCTTTTGCACCATTTCGTTGTCAATTTTAAGACCTTTCGTGCCATTTAGGTGTCGATTATTTCCTAGCGAGCGATAGCGAGCCTGCAATTTTAAATGGAACCGGCATTCGGCCGGGACATTTTTCTACCGAAAAATGTACAGATTTATCTTGATGGAGGTCTAGGGAGGAAACTAAAAAAAATATATATGAATAAATGAATTAATAGACCAAGCAAACAGCCAGTCTCACCTTAAGGGGAGGTTTTTAGTTTGGTCTCTATATATCCATCAAGCTTAAGATTACACCCCCTTGAGCCCCTTTCAAGATAAATTTGTAAATTTTTCGGTAGAAAAATTTCCCGGCTGAAAGCCGGTTCCTCTTAAATAACAGGATCGCTATCGCTCGCCAGGATAAAATCGACACCTAAATGGCACGAAAGGTCTTAATATTGACAGAAATGGGCCGAAAGTTCTTAAAATCCCCAAACTAATGGGGCGAACGTCTTAACCCTCTCCGACATATGACGCGATTTTGAGCCTATTAGGGATACTTTAAAACCTTTGTTACCATCAGGGGTATTTAGAAACCTTTAGTTTAGTTACTTCAACCTCTGCAGTTGTCTTTGAGTTAGCTGTGGGCAGAACACTAATTTTGGAGAGGTAATTATAAGAGTGAGAGAACACTATTTCTTATTGCTAATCTGGCAACCTCTGCGCCATATGAGTCTGAAGGGGTTAAAATCTAAAAAACAATGGGGCTAAACATGAGGGAGAAAGGGGTCCAGAAAAAAATCCCTCAAGTCGATATCTCCCCTTAAAGCTGTACAAGACTGGAGAAATATATAGAGCGTATTATCTTCCGAACCATGCAGCAGTCTCCCGGGGTGGAATATTTATACACTACAGCTAGACCCGCAACTCCTTTTATTGGGAGTTACCCCTTGAGTCCATTTTAGCAAAGAAAACGGAACCTCAGCACCCTCTTCAATTTAAAAGTGTACTTTTTTCGGTAGTTACTCCTGAATTTCTTGCTTGCTATTGTTCAGTAAGAACAGATGGACTTCTGATTGAGGCTAAGCGTCTTTTCATCGCCAGTTTTATGAGGCAAAACAGAGAATAGGGAACAAAAGATAACACCCTCGAAGTAGATAAAGTTAACCCCTTGAAGCTCTGATGCGTTTTAGCAGTATATTTTGGCTATCATTAGACGATGTTATGCAGCTTAGGAAAGATCTGTGGGTATTAAAAGGGTAAAGACTCTCTCAATCAACCCTCTGACTTCCATATACCCTTCCTAATCTGAATAAAATCGTCTAATAATTACCAGAAAACAAAACAGAAGTGCGTATTGGAGCTTGAAAGGCTTAAAGCATAGCAAAATATAGAGCTTTTTGTCGTCCAAACCTTGCAATGTCGCAGACCTTAGAGATTAATAATAAGTTGCAACCAGAGACTAAACTCCTTTCCTTGGGTGCACCAGAGGATCGTGCTCAACACTATACTACGCCGGATAATACGGGGCCTGTAATAAATAGGACAGGGAGAGAGTGTGTGTGTGGGAGAGAGAGAGAGAGAGCGCGTGATAGCAAGTCTGCAATTCAGGAGGAACCACCCTATTGCCAGAGCATTTTTTTCTACCTTAAGAAAAACACAATTTTATTTTTAGAAGGGGATCTGCGGGATATATTTTAAACTTGATGGAGGTCTGCGAAGGAACCTAACTATATACAAATATGAATACAAATTATCAATATATATATATGTACAGTGTATACAGTATATATATATATATATATATATATATATATATATATATATATATATATATATATATATATTATATATATATTTATATACAATATAATTATATATAAAGATACAGTATATTATCATATCAGCTTGTGTTAGCCTACACGTACTTGTCACCAGTGCATCTGCGTATGTACTGTGGTGGGAACTCGGTACCTCACGCGACGCCAAAGGTCGCATGTGCCCTCGTAGTTAAGGTTGAATAAGCATTGCACTGTACCTAGCTTAAGAAAAACCTCACAGCTGTAAGTGAACAATATACCGACACACACACACACACACATACACACACACACACACACACACACACACACACACACACACACACAGCCCGTAGCCTAGTAGGTAGAGCTCTCGTCTCACACACGAGGGGTCGGGGGTTCAATCCCCCGGCCGGGCGGAGACAAATTGGGCTTGTCTCTTTTCATGTGTTAGCCTCAGTTCACCTAGCTGTAAATAGGTACCTGGAATAAGTGGACGACGTTGTGACGTCCCATCTGGGGTTGGCAAAAATGGTACAAGGCGAGATGGGTATCATATGGTTCACCTAAGCTGATGGCTACCTAAGCCTTCGGGCGAGACGGTACCGTCTATAGTGAGAATGGTACCATACAGATCCACCCTAAGCCTTCGTTTCCGTTGTCGCCAATTGGCTAAATACAGACTACACACATCCACAGCCATTCCAACAGTACATAAAACATTTAACATGCATTTCACGCAATACATTCCCAGTTAAGGAGGCGCGATAATAATGAGCTTAGCTCGCATTGCGTGGATTCCCCTTGACGAACAAGTAACTGAGTAACTGAGTAACACACACACACACACACACACACACACACACACACACACACATTTGTAAACATTCATTCACTGTGTACACAAAAAAACTTCCACAGTCAGACAGTGAGGAATTGTGATGGACATTTCTCTTGATTAATATTCATAGAAGAATGAACGTGTGTGTGTGTGTGTGTGTGTGTGTGTGTGTGTGTGTGTGTGTGTTTGGCATAGAGAACAAGACAGAATTTGTGTTCGTCTGAGAGAGAGAGAGAGAGAGAGAGAATAAGTGTGGGTGTGTGTGTGTGTGTGGGTGTACGTTTGGTTTAGAGAAAAAGACATAATTTGTGTTCGTCTGAGAGAGAGAGATTGTGTGTCTGTTTGAGAGAGAGAGAGTGTGTGTGTGTGTGTGTGTGTTTGTGTGTGTGTTTGTGTGTGAGAGAGAGAGTGAGTGGGTGGCTTTCAGAAATATACAGTGAGTCCAGAGAGAAAACTACTAGTCAATTTTTTCACCATCAGCTAAAAATAACGAGGCAAGTGGCTCTCTCTCTCTCTCTCTCTCTCTCTCTCTCTCTCTCTCTCTCTCTCTCTCTCTCTCTCTCTCTCTCTCTCTCTCTCTCTCTCTCTCTCTCTCTGGTACTGGACTATAAAGGTAATGATTGTATATGTTGTATTTTTCGTACCCTATTTATATCTTTGAATTTTTAGAGTGCAGTCATATAATAATTTGACAGTGTACCCCCTACTACCATTAAGGGGAGGTTTTTAGTTTGGTCCCTAGATATCCTTCAAGCTTAAGATTACACCCCCTTTGAGCCCCTTTCAAGATAAATTTGTAAATTTTTCGGTAGAAAAATGTCCCGGCTGAAAGCCGGTTCCTCTTAAATTACAGGCTCGCTATCGCTCGCCAGGATAAAATCGACACCTAAATGGCACGAAAGATCTTAAAATTGACAGAAATGGGTCGAAAGTTCTTGAAATCGTCAAAATAATGGGGCGAACGTCTTAAAATTAGAAAAGCAATGGGGCTAAACATGAGGGAGAAAGGAGTCCAGAAAAAAATCCCTCAAGTGGAAATCCCCCCTTAACTAGATTATGAATTATTTGACACGGCAGTTCCATTTACGTCTCTATAGTGCTTTAGTAAGATTGTTCATGTTCAGTGCAATTAACTAATGCTGCCTTTTCTCATTTAAGTTAACATGTAGGGGTTAATATTCATACAAATCATTGTTATTATTATTATTATTATTATTATTATTATTATTTTATTTATTTTTATTTTATTTTATTGGTATTATTATTATTATTATTATTATTATTATTATTATTATTATTTTTTTTTTTTTTTTTTTATTATTTTTATTTTTGTTTATTATTATTTATTATTATTATTATTATTATTTTTTTTTTTTTTTTTTTTTTTTATTGGTATTATTATTATTGTTATTATTATTATTATTATTATTATTATTAGTAGTAGTAGTGGTATAGTTGTTGTTGTCGTTGTTGTTGTTAAGGGGAGATTTCCACTTGAGGGACTTTTTTCTTGATCCCTTTCTCCCTCGTGTTTAGCCCCATTGCTTGTGATATTTTAAGAAGTTTGCCCCATTAGTTTAGCGATTTTAAGAACTTTCGCCCCATTTATGTCACTTTTAAGGCCTTTCGTCCCATTTAGGTGTCGACTTTTTCCTGGCGAGCGATAGCGAGCCTGTAATTTAAGAGGAATCGGCCTTCGGCTGTCGGGACATTTTTCTACCGAAAAATGTACAAATTTATCTAGAAAGGGGGTCAAGGGGGTGTAATTTCAAGCTTAATGGAAGTCTAGGAAACACACTAAAAACCTCCCCTTAAACTTTGCATTATTGACATTTATTGGCAAACTAACACATGTAATTTGTTGCATTTCAGATAAGGTAAGGTCGACTGCTTGTGGTGTGGCCAAGAACAACAATATGTACAGGGGTGAGTAGAGAAAAGGGCCGGTAACACACACAGGGAAGTGGAATATTATCTTGATGTAACCAGAGCATTGCAAACAGGTATGTAAATCACCTCTCTCTCTCTCTCTCTCTCTCTCTCTCTCTCTCTTTAATATAAATACCATTATGTATATCATCCGAACGAGAATAGGCAACACACGCCAAAATTCAACCCCACCATGTTCATCACGCCGCAGATAATGCGATTCACCGCCGCCATTGTATCATTACCGCCAACCCTAATGATCCCTCACTGTCCATCACCACCACCGCCCCACACTCACTGCCAGGGTTACCAAATCAAGTCCGCTAGATAGAAAATAAAACCCGAATACCGCTAGAATAATGCCACGATCTCTAGAACCTCACTCTAAAATGGCTTAAATCTCCAGAATATCGCTAGAGAAATGCTCTAAAATGGCTCAACTCTCCAGAATAAACGCAGAAAACGGCTAGAATAATGCCACAATCTGTAGAACCTCACTCTAAAATGTCTCAAATCTCCAGAATATACCGTAGAATTCACTATCGCTAGAAGTAAAAATTGGCCGCTAGATGGAAGTAACTCCCTCTAGATCTAGCGGAAAAGTAGCTAAATTGACAACACCACTAACGTACAACACCCACCCATATAAACTAATGGACTGATGCAACGGGATTATTTTGCGGGTGACGTGATATTGATGTCCTCGTTATTCAGAGTGCCCAATGTGAACGCTCCTATTTATGGTGCATATAGAGTTATAGATTTCAATATACTGTATAATAATTCTGTGAGTTATAGATTTCATTATGTAATTATTTTTTGAGTTATGGATTTCAATATATAAGAATTTTTTGAGTTATAGATTTCAATATGCAATTATTTTTTGAGTAATGGATTTCAATTTATATTTATTTTTTGAGTTATAGATTTCAATATATAAAAAAAAATTGAGTTATAGATTTCAATAATTATATAATATTTTTTGGAGTTATGGATTTCAATTTATAATTATTTGTTGAGTTATACGTATTTACGGTATATATACTTTATATTAGCTTGCAACGTGGTATACATTGTTTTGTTTTTTATGTGTAAGAAGGAGAAAAGGCAAACAGGAAAAAAGGAGTGTGATAACTATGGAACTTTATATTATAATAACAATAATAATAATAATAATAAACGTTTATTAAAGAATGCCAGCCTCATGAACTGAAAATACACATTTTACAATTTAGTGGATGAACATGAGATGTACAGATATGAAGATGGTAAGCTCAGTTTACAAAAAAAATAAAAATAAATACAATAATGATGCATGTGCAGAATACAAATTATCATAAAATAACCATGAGAGTAAGTGATATACAGTACATATACACGTTTATTTTACTTACTCATATACAGAACATACGTATATACACGTACGTACGCACATACATACGCATACATATACACACATATATAAGAACATAAGAACATGCAGTAAGTGTGCACATGTCCGTATACACAAACGCTCACGTATGCACACAAACATACATACATACAAAAACTGTTTTGGTGGGGTCAGGGTAAAGAGGTAAAGGGTAAAGAGGGAGCGGCGTTCAAGTGTGTGTGGTGTGTGTGTGTGTGTGTGTGTGTGTGTGTGTGTGTGTGTGTGTTTGTGTGTGTGTGTGTGTGTGTGTTCCCACTCGTTCACTGGTATCGGGAACTAGACATCGGTCAATTGTTTTAGGTAATCGTATTCTCAATCTGTTGAATCATAATTACTGAAAAAGGAAAATTTTACTCCTAGTTTAATTCCATTGTTCTGTCTCTGTCCCAATTCAACTTGACATTTCCAACCAGAGCTTAGTTGATGGGCAGCTACTGAAGGCACCGGTAATAGGTTGGAAGTGTGGGTGTGTGTGTGTGTGTTTGATTGTGTGGGTGTGGGTGGGTGTGTGTGTGTATTAGTGTGAGTGTATGCATGAGGGTAGGTGTGGGTGTGGGTGTGAATGTGTTGGGGTGAGAGTGTGTGTATGTGTATGGGCGTATGTGTGTATCTGTGAGCGTATTTGTGGGTGTGTATGTGTGGGTGCGTATATGTGGGTAGGTATGGGAGATAATTAGAAAGGAGAAGCATACAAATTACCCGTAAATGTTGTTGTCGTTATTTTACCTTAATAATACCTTTTAAGCCTTTCGAGTCCCGAGACTTGAAGTTCCCTGCCGATAAGCCCCTTAGAGGACAATTAAGAGGATGGAGGGAGAGAGAGAGAGAGAGAGAGAGAGAGAGAGAGAGAGAGAGAGAGAGAGAGAGAGAGAGAGAGAGAGAGAGAGAGAAGCAGGTCAGAGGGCAAATGACATACAAACATAGTAACAGAGAGAGAGAGAGAGGGAGAGGGAGAAGGAGAGTTAGTTAGAGTGAGTTAGAGTTAGGTACAGTTGGCCACATAAGTTCTGTTCCTGTTAAATAGTATGAATGAATTGCGAGTGTCATTTATTTTAATTATCAGTTGGCTAATCAGATGAGGAAACAACTGCATAGGAAACTGCACACGTAATTCAATCATGTGCAGTATTACAACAATCAGTTTTCTTCAGAGGTATCTCAGTGCATACCCCTTCCCTTGCAGCAAGTGCGAGGCACCCGTCTTTCAACACAGTCCCTCTCCTATTCTGTTCAGCTCTCCAACCCAAAAATTGGCAAATTTTCTCAGTCTTTCTTCTATTTAAGAAGTCCACTCTGGAACTCTCTCCCCCAATCAATCTTTCCTTCATCCTATGACTTAAATTGCTTTAAACTTTTAGTGTCCAGGCATTTTGGCCCCAATGTCCCTTGAATTTGGCTTGGGGGGGGGGGGGGGGGGCTCGTACAGGTAACTGGTCTTTTGTATCCTTCATACACATAGAATATTTATATATATATATATATATAATATCACGGAGAGGAACATAACTTATGTGCATGAACTGAAGAATAAATCAAATATGAGAGAGAGAAAACAAATACAAGATATATAATGTAAAGAGACTAAACAAACAACGCTTGGAGCTTGCCAGGGATAGAGAGAGGCAAAGTACATAGAGCAAAGGACAGAGGGAGAGAGAGAGAAAGTAAGAGAGAGAGAGAGAGAGAGAGAGAGAGAGTGTGTGAGTGAGAGTAAGAGAGACAGAGACCTACACACCACTTACACACACACACACACACACACACACACACACACACACACACACACACACACACACACACACACACACAAACGTACATACACACTAACACTGCACATACTTATACATATGAAAGTCAAGAAATATATAAACACACACAAGAAATAATAATAATATAAGTTAAAGAGACCCAACCAACAAAGCTTGGTGCTAGACTGAGAGAGAGACGGAGGACAGATGACAAATGAGAGACAAGAGGATTTACTATGTGGAAGTGGTAAGATGGCACTGGCTGGGAGAGACAGACAGACAGACAGACAGATGAACGGATAAACAGACAGACAGACATACGGCTTGATAGACAGACAGACAGACAGACAGACGGCTAGATAGACAGATGACAAATGAGGAACAAGGGGATTTACAATGTGGAAGTGGTAGGATGGCACTGGCTGGGAGAGACAGATAGAAGGACAGACAGACAGACAGACAGACAGACAGACAGACAGACATCAAGCTTAAAATAACACACCCTAGACCCAAGATAAATTTGTAAATTTTTCGGTAGAAACTAATGGGCAGAACGTATTAAAATCGCGAAACTAATGGGCCGAACGTCTTAAAATCTCAACACGAGGGAGAAGGGGGGCTGAAAAAACCCAGCCCATCTCCCCTAAAAGAGACCAAAGAAACAAAGCTTGGGGCCCGACTGAGAGAGAGAGACGGAGGACAGATGACAAATGAGAGACAAGAGGATTTACTATGTGGAAGTGGTAAGATGGCACTGGCTGAAACAGACAGACAGACAGACGGGCTGGATATACAGACAGGCAGACAGACAGACAGACGGGCTGGATATACAGACAGAAAGACAGACGGCTAGACAGACAGACAGTAGGACGGCTAGATAGATGGACGGACATATAGACAGACGGCTAGACAGACAGACAGTAGGACGGCTAGATAGACGGACGGACATATAGATAGACAGACAATGTAACAGAAATATGAACGTACACTAGTATATATGCGCGGTGTTAGTTATACATATACTGTATACACATATACTGTATACACATCACAGACACAAATAAACAAACACTTCTCTCCCCCCACACCCCTCCCTCTCTCCCTCTCCTCATCTCTCTCCCTCCCTCCTTCCCCCTCCCTCTCCCTCTCCTCCTCTCTCTCTCTCTCTCTCTCTCTCTCCTCTCCTCTCTCTCGCTCTCTCTCCCCTCTTCTCTCTGTTCGCTCCTCTCCTCCTCCTCTCTCTCTCTCTCCCCACTTGTTTCATCCTTATTGTGCATGTCTCTCCCCTTGCTGTCTAAATACACTCTATAGGCTCAGTTATTGATTTCCCTATTTCCCTATTTATTTCCCTATGTTTCCCTATTTATTTCCCTATGTTTCCCTATTTCCCTATTTATTTCCCTATGTTTCCCTATTTCCCTATGTTTCCCTATTTCCCCATCTTATTCCCTATTCCCCCTATTTTTCCCTTCTAGTTATTTTTTCCCTATTTTTTACTATTTCCCTATTTCCCTATTTATTTCCCTATTTTTCCCTATTTCCCTATTGTTTCTCCTTGGCTATTGTTTTGTTCCTTATTGTTGTGCCTATATGAGTATCGTAACTGTGATATATAGTATATTTTGGTCAATAATTGGCATCAGAAACACCTACAACCTGATTTATTCGTTTCGAGGTAGATATACACACATGTTGCTACACTTATGCGCCCTATCCAACATCTGACAGACATTAATACATCACAGAGCGAGCCAAACATAATGACATCTGAGACATGACTTATTATCTATATTCTATTAATTTCACCACAACACCAAACACCTCCAATGAAATTAATGAAAACGTACGTGTGATCCACCGGGATTCGAACCGCTCGACCGTACTAAGAATGATATAATACAGAACCACAGCATCCCTATCCCAACAGAAACTAATTACTGAAAGGTAATTGCATCACAGACATAATCCCTATAATACCTACCCTGATACTCGGGACCTAGGCTGTGCACTCGGGTTTACCAGGAAACTCTATAACCACTGGGCTTCACCTACCGCGTTAAGGGGAAGGCTTCGTAATCCTGCCTTTGTATTGTTCTGGGCTACATATAATACCTTGTAAAGCATGATAAATAATACATTATAGGTAATATGTTTAATCAATTGTAAAAACAGGCAAGGTATAATAATAACACTCGTAAATTATTAACCTAATAGAATTCACACTTTATCATATCCTCTCTGAGAAACTGTTGGGTGCTTTAATAAAACAGTAACTTTGCAAGTGCCCTCGAGGGGGTCACAAGATCTGTTGTTGCTTGATTTTCTTTGTACTCCTTTGTAATAGCGAATATTCTAGGTTAACTGGAAGATCAGGTATGACTTAGCAAATTAACTTGTGATTAACAATATCTATGGCTAGTTCGAAGATCAGGTAAGGTATACCAACTAACTAATGACCGACCATAATGCTACCTGCAAAATCATTCAATGCCTAATCAAAACTTAATGAAACCAAACTATATAGCATAAGGTATAATAATTTAACCATAATCACGAAATAGAAAATAATTAATTATTGATTATCAGTTGTGTGGGTTAGAAGTAATAGGTAACTCATAATAACTAACTTGGAAAATGTTCAAGATTACCTACCTAGCGTATCATTCTAAGCTCACTGTATTCAATCCCAAGAGGAACACAAATGACTGTTAACCCCTTATGTACCGGTGATGTACTTTTCCATATAATCTGACAACTAGTAGACCATTGTGTTCAACTAGTAGACCATTCTGTTCAACTGGTAGACCATTGTGTTCAACTAGTAGACCATTGTGTTCAACTGGTAGACCATTGTGTTCAACTAGTAGACCATTGTGTTCAACTAGTAGACCTTTGTGTTCAACTAGTAGACCATTGTGTTCAACTAGTAGACCATTGTGTTCAACTAGTAGACCATTGTGTTCAACTAGTAGACCATTGTGTTCAACTAGTAGACCATTGTGTTCAACTGGTAGACCATTGTGTTCAACTGGTAGACCATTGTGTTCAACTAGTAGACCATTGTGTTCAACTAGTAGACCATTGTGTTCAACTGGTAGACCATTGTGTTCAACTAGTAGACCATTGTGTTCAACTAGTAGACCATTGTGTTCAACTGGTAGACCATTGTGTGTTCATTGTGTTCAACTAGTAGACCATTGTGTTCAACTAGTAGACCATTGTGTTCAACTTATGTGTTGAACTTGTGTTCAGCTTAGGAAAGACGTCTACCCATTAAAAGGCTACAGACTATCCCAATAACTCCTTTCAGTTACCATATATCCTTCCTAAGTTTCATAAAATCGTCTAAGTGTAGCTGATATCAAATAAAAACGACGTCGCCGGTACAGAAGGGGTTAATTCCTTAAAGATTATGACGCATTTTGACAGTTTATTCCGGCTATCATTGGACGATTTTTTTATAGCTTAGGAAGGATCTGCAGGCATCAAAGGGGTAAAGACTATCTCCATAACCCTCAGATTTTCATATACCCTTCCTAATCTGAATAAAATCGTTTGGTAATAGACCAGAATAAGCTACTAAAAATGTGTCATAATCCTCAAAGGGGTTTATAAAAATATTATATAAATGTATAGAAATAATAATTGGAGGAAATGACAACGGAATTATAACAAATGATGTGGGATTATAGAAGATGATGTAATATTTGTGAGAAAGGAGACAATTATAGCTCCATTAAGACCCAGACGGAGAGAGAGAGGAATAGTTGGCAAATTATAATTGGGATAGATTGAGTCAGAGAGAGAGAGAGAGATAACAAAGAGAGTGAGAGTGAGTGAGAGAGAGAGAGAGAGAGCGAGAGAGCGAGAGAAGGATGGATGGATAACAAGAGATAATTGAGAAAGATCAGAGAGATTAAGTTGCCCCTTCCAATATCTGCCTCCATCCGTTTTCTTTTATTGCCTTCTCCTAACTTTACTCCATTTTCTTTTCTGTTCTTCTCCTAACTTTATTCCATTTTCTTTTCTGTCCCCCTCCTAACTTTATTCCGTTTTCTTTGCTGTTATGCGTATATTATTTCTTCGTCTTTCTCTTCACTTCAATTTACCTCATTTACTTCTTTTTCATTTGATAGTCTTCTAACTTTATTCATTTGTCTTTGTATTTACATTTACTTGAGATAAAGGGATCTGCCTAGTGTGGGTCAATCGAAATAATTATGTTCCCCGGTATTATTAAGGGGGTAATGCTTGTTGGTTTAGTCTATTGATTCATTTTTGAATAAGTACGGTGGCGCTAATAAGTCATGTCCCAGCTGTCATTACGTTTGGCTCGCTCTGTGATGTATTATTGTCTGTCAGATGTTGAATAGGCTGGCTAAGTGTAGGAACATGTTTGTGTATTCCACTCGATATGACGAAATGAAGCTTAGATAGTGCTCTTACCAATTATTGATCAAAACATAATTGGTAGCGAGACATGACTTACTCGCGCGACTGTACATTATGATTGCGTGCAATATGAATTACACCAATTATTATTTGTGTTAGTTATGAGAATTACGCTTTAGTTGGTGATATCATAAACTCTCTGCTTTGTATTTACCTTCACTATTTGTTTATTTGCTTTTAAATGTTTGTTATCCCCATGGAAGGTATACAGCAAACAGCAGTCCAAATAACGACAGGTTGTAAAAAAGGCAAATATGATGCGAGGCTTCAACAGTTGTCAGCGTGGATAGGGGTAGTTTATTTGAGAGAGAGAGAGAGAGAGAGAGAGAGAGAGAGAGAGAGCGAGATGCAAGTAAATGTGTATGTGAGAAATACAAACATTATTAGATAAAATAGGAGACAATAATAATCTACGAACGAGAAGAAAACCAAGGGAAAAAATATAAATATATAGAAAAAAAAACAAAAAAAAACATGCTATCAAATAAAGAAACACTTGTTGGGTGTTGCAGGGCCTGGGCGTGGGACCGAGATATAGTCCGGGGGTGGGTGGGTGGGTGGGGGGTGGGGGGAACTGACAGCCTCTTCATCTATATGGTCGGAACTTTGTGTTGCCGCTCGCTCTCTCTCTCGCTCTCTTTTTTTCTCGCTCGCACTCCCTCGCTCTTGCTCTTGCTCCCTCGCTCTCTCTCTCTCTATCTATATATCTATCTATCTATCTGAAGTTTTATTATTTCCTTCCTTCCTACACTCTCACTCACATTCACTCACTCTCACTCTCACTCTCACTCTCTCTCTCTCTCTCTCTCTCTCTATCTATCTATCTATCTATCTGAAGTTTTATTATTTCCTTCCTACTCACTCACATTCACTCACTCTCTCTCTCTCTATCTATCTATCTATCTATCTATCTATCTATCTATCTATCTATCTATCTATCTATCTATCTATCTATCTATCTATCTATCTATCTATCTATCTCTTTCTTTCTTTCTTTATCTATGGAAAGAGTATATATAGCAAAAATAACCATGCCATCAAATAAAGAAACACTTGTTGGGTGTCGTAGGGCCTGGCAGTGTGACGTCAGAGATATGGGGTGGGGGGGGGGGAACTGACACCCTCTTTATCTATATGGTCGGAACTTTGTGTTGCCGCTCGCTCTCTCTCTCTCCCGCTCTCGCACACTCACTCTTGCTCTTGTTCTCTCTCTCTCTCGCTCTTGTTCTCTCACTATCTATCTATATCTATCTATCTTCCTACGTATATTCTACCTCTCTCTCTCTCTCTCTCTCTCTCTCTCTCTCTCTGTTTCTTTCTTTCTTTCGTTCTGTCTGTCTTTATACCTATCTGTTTATTGTCGTATATTTCCACCTTTATTTTCATTCTTCCATCTTTCTTCCTCACTCACTCACTCACTCACTCACTCACTCACTCACTCACTCAATAACAAATATATAAACAGAATATTATAAAGGTCAATACTAATGACAAACCGAAAACGGGGCCAAATATTAAGAGACAGTCACACAAACATAATTCGCGGCAAAATGTATAAGCAATATTTAAAAGAAACCTATATTCTCTTTCTGACAATTTTTATATAATTGTTTTGTATTTTTGTCTTTATGATTTTCTTTTCTTATATATTTTTTGTATATTTAATTTGTTTTTAGTTGTTTGTATTATTATGTTGTTGTTGTTGTTTTTTTGCGATCTGTCAGCATCTAATATTATATAAGGCAATTCGGCCACTCAAAATATCCTCTGTTCAGTCTATATAGTCTCTTGATTTTTTAGCTAGAGGAATATTTAATCCCTTCGCTGCTGATTTATCGAAAAATAAGAAACCATTTAATCTACATCGTGTTATTACCCTAAAATATTAACAACATACTCAGAACCAAATCCCTAAAATATTAACAACATACTCAGAACCAAATCCCTAAAATATTAACAACATACTCAGAACCAAATCCCTAAAATATTAACAACATACTCAGAACCAAATCCCTAAAATATTAACAACATACTCAGAACCAAATCCCTAAAATATTAACAACATACTCAGAACCAAATCTTCGCAATAGCTAATTAGATAACGGATAATTACGTAGGTGTCATGGCAATTTACCGTCGGATAGAACCAAAAATACATATATAGTTTCCGCTACACACGTTGAAATACAATATTGACAGAAATCATTGTTGCCGCTTTGGAAATTGTCAGAAATAAAGCTCGTGTGACTATTACACAAAATAGTTTATGACCAGCCAATCACAGCTCTCCACACACACGAAGCCAATCAGCGCCTGCCACGTCATAACAGTACCATAAGCTTGCCAATCACCGTCTCCCGTGTAATATGAAGGAACCAATCACCGCTCTTTGCGCAGTAAGTGTGTGATATCCCAGCCAATCACGTTCTGGCATGTAGTTGGCTGATACTGTGACAGCCAATCAGCACTCTTTATTGTATGATGACTTTGTTTATCCAACCAATTACCAATATTTATTGTATTTTGATGTATAAATCCAGCCAATTACCTACTTCTATTATATTATGCTTGTGTTTTTTCGACCAATCACCGTTCTCAATTTGATTATGCTTGTATTTATCCAGCCAATCACCGTGTTCAGTTTTATTTAGATTTATGAAACCCACCAATCACCAATAAGCAAGTCCTAAGGCAGCCAATCACCTTTTTCTATTTTATTATGCTTGTATTATTCCAGCCAATCACCAATAAGCATGTCCTAAGGCAGCCAATCACCTTCCCGCGTTTAATAAATTAAGGCGGGTAGTGAGGGAGCCAATGAGCGACCTGCACGTCATATAAGGTCATGTAGCGAGGCTGGCTATTGGCTGTCGTAAAAGTTGTTAGCTCTTATACGCTGGATATTGCTGGGTCAGTGCTATAACACACTCTCTCTCTCTCTCTCGAGTGGTGGGTGGGGAGGGAGCCTTCTGCTTTGCTATCCTTATCTTTCACTTAGTGGCAATTTTTTTTAGAAATAGGACCGCAAGGTCTGTGTAGCCTGTGTATCTATGTAACTCGCTAACGCTAACGCTCTCTCTCTCTCTCTCTCTCTCCCTCTCTCTCCCTTCTATTCATCACGCCATCAACGGTAATATGCGCACCTTATTACAATACGTTCCTCAGCTGCTTACCATTCATGTATCTCTGTCTCTCTCTCTCTCTCTGTCTCTCTCTCTCTCTCTCTCTCTCTCTCTCTCTCTCTCTCTCTCTCTCTCTCTCTCTCTCTCTCTCTCTCTCTCTCTCACCCTTCTATTCATCACGCCATCAACGGTAATATGCGCACCTTATTACAATAACTCCCTCAGCTGCTTACCATTCATGTATTTTGTTCTCTCTCTCTCTCTCTCTCTCTCTCTCTCTCTCTCTCTCTCTCTCTCTCTCTCTCTCTCTCTCTCTCTCTCTCACCCTTCTATTCATCACGCCATCAACGGTAATATGCGCACCTTATTACAATACGTCCCTAAGCTGCTTACCATTCATGTATTTTGTTCTCTCGGTACTGGGGTTGGAATTTAATGAGAGATTGAGATGCTATGTCAGTTACATTTTACATTGGATGTGTTTTACGTCCATTATTTAACAGTAGGTGATATAATGGTAGTTAAGGGGAGGTTTCTAGTTTGTTTCCTACTCCTCAAGCAATCTTAAAATTTCACCCCCTTGACCCCCTTTCAAGGTAAACTTGTACATTTTTCGGTAGAAAAATTTCCCGGCCGAAGGCCGATTACTCTTAAATTACAAGCTCGCTATCGCTCGCCAGGATAACATCGACACCTAAATGGAACGAAAGGTCTTAAAATTGACAGAATGGGGCGGAAATTCTTAAAAATCACCAAACTAATGGGGCAAACGTCTTAAAATCTCAAAAGCAATGGGGCTAGACATGAGGGAGAAAGGGGTCAACAAAAAAGTCCCTCAAGTGGAAATCTCCCCTTAATAGAAGGACAATTAGAGTTTCTAACATTCATCACCAAATTGTTGAGTCTGTTAGCAATACTTTTTTATATAGTAACCTAGGAAAATGTTATAATATTAATGAGATATACAAACGAGCTTTTACAGTCACATACACACACACACACACACACACACACACACACACACACACACACACACACACACACACACACACACACTTAGGCTTCCAAATGGACAAGCTCTCACACAATCATTTTTACCTTGCCATTAAACCCCCACTTAATAACGAGCACTTACATTGAAGAGCACTCGTACTCGCAACTCGTGCTATTTACAAATATTGCTATCCTTTCACTTAGACACTCGCTTTCATAAAGCTCTTGACAACGGATGCCTGTAATATATATATAAAGAGAGAGAGAGAGAGAGAGAGAGAGAGAGAGAGAGAGAGAGAGAGAGAGAGAATATGAGAGAGACAAACAAGGGATATATCGTGTGTTCGTTATAAGAAATCTCCTGCTATGATTGGCCAGCATTCTTCCCTCACAGCCAATCAGCTTTGAAGACACTCAGAAGATCCTCAGCGATTGGTTGTCGAAAAAGAGATGGGCAATACATGTTTGTGTAAGCGATATATTTTGTTTTACGTACAAATCAATTCTGAATCTCGTAAATGGATTGATAGAGACGTTCTGTACAAATCCCTGCACAAAGTTCCATTCATCTCTTGAGCTTTTATTTATTCATAGTATCACCAACCCACCAATTAAGGGGAGATCTCCACTTGAGGGATTTTTTCTTGACCCCTTTCTCCCTCATGTTTAGCCCCATTGCTTTTGATATTATAAAACGTTTGCCCCATTAGTTTAGCGATTTTAAGAACTTTCACCCCATTTTAAGACCTTTCTTGCAATTCAGGTGTCTATTATATCCTGGCGAGCGATAGCGAGCCTGTAATTTAACAGGAATCGGCCTTCGGCCGGGACATTTTTCTACCGAAAAATGTACAAATTTATCTTGAAAGGGACTCGAGGGGGTGTAATTTTAAGGTTGATGGAGGTCTAGGGAAGAAACTAAATACCTCCCCTTAATTATGCTATTCTTGCTTCCATAAATAAACACTGAGAGAGAAACAGAACTTGTGCAGGGAAGCATACATTTGAAACAATATCGAACCCAAGCGAGACACTGCAATGCTTTATTATATAGCAGATGTTTCAAACTATTATATTCAGGTTCACATATTCATTGGATGTAGTCGTATGTTTGCGACTGTGCAATCAACCATGTAATATATATATATATATATATATATATATAGATATAAGCGGAAATTAGTATGCATGTAATTGTATATATATTAACCAAAAAAATACACTTATTTTTTAATGAAATTGAAATAATTTCCTTAAATCAATTCCGGAGACTGAATTTGCATAGCCCTTCCAACGGGAATGATGGCCGCAGTAATATGTAGCCTAACAATAACCCACCTCCCACCCCCAAGCCCCTCACCTACAACCTCCCCCACAACCCCACAACCCCACCCACCCTCTTCCTGCCCCTCCTCCAACTTGACCTTACTAGTGGTAATGACCGTTAACAAGAAGAGTTAAAACTTGTTAAGGCTCTGTGTCTGTTGTAAGGTCAACATCGGGCCAATTAGTCTAGGCTTAATAGTGGC
>CM064490.1:6577260-6579760 GCA_032716605.1 Paralithodes platypus | reverse complement strand
AGCTAGATTGCTGGCAGTATGTAAATGAATCTCTCAGCATTTCTCGACATTGGAGGATAATTCATGTAGTGTGTGTGCGTGTTCTTCAAACAATAATGTTATTTTTTTGTTAAGGGGGGGATGGGCGTATTTTTTTATTAATAGGGGGATGGGCGTATTTATTTGTTAAGGGGGGATGGGCGTATTTTTTTGTTAAAGGGGGATGGGCGTATTTTTTTGTTAAGGGGGGATGGGCGTATTTTTTTGTTAAGGGGGGATGGGCGTATTTATTTGTTAAGGGGGGATGGGCGTATTTATTTGTTAAGGGGGGATGGGCGTATTTATTTATTAAGGGGGGATGGGCATATTTATTTGTTAAGGGGGGATGTGCGTATTTATTTGTTAAGGGGGGATGGGCGTATTTATTTGTTAAGGGGGGATGGGCGTATTTATTTGTTAAGGGGGGATGGGCGTATTTATTAGCTCATTTATGTATATTTTTATTATATTTGTTGTTTCCTTCCTAGACCTCCATCAAGCTTAAGGGGAGATATCCACTTGAGGGACTTTTTTCTGGACCCCTTTCTCTCTCTCATGTCTAGCCCCATTGCTTTTGAGATTTTAAGATGTTTGCCCCATTAGTTTGGCGATTTTAAGAAGTGTCACCCCATTTATGTCACTTTTAAGACCTTTCGTCCCATTTAGGTGTCGATTATTTCCTGGCGAGCGATAGCGAGCCTGTAATTTAAGAGGAACCGGCCTTCGGCCGGGAAATTTTTCTACCGAAAAATGTACAAATTTATCTTGAAAAGGGGTCAAGGGGGTGTAATTTCAAGCTTGATGGACGTCTAGGAAACACACTAAAAACCTCCCCTTAAAGAAAACACTAGCCCAAGACCCTCCTTCAAGATAGATGTGTACATTTGTCGATAGAAAAATGTAATAATATTTAATATAATCTCTCTCTCTCTCTCGCTCGCGCCGTCACAAGGATCAGGGAGAGTGGCTGAGGCAGGCGTCAGTCTCAATGATGGAAGAGAGAGAGTGAGAGGGGGTCATAGGAAGAAGAAGAAGAAGAGGTTAAGTGATGGAGAAGAGGGAGAAGGAGAGAGAGAGAGTTTGTGTGTGTGTGTGTGTGTGTGAGAGAGAGAGAGAGAGAGGGGGTCATAGGAAGAAGAAGAAGAAGAGGTTAAGTGATGGAGAAGAGGGAGAAGGAGAGAGAGAGAGTTTGTGTGTGTGTGTGTGTGTGTGTGAGAGAGAGAGAGAGAGTGAGAGTGAGCTAGGTGATAATGAAGAAGAAGAACGAAAAGGGGTTAAGTGATGGAAGAGGAGAGAGAGAGAAAGAGAGAGAGAGAGAGAGAAAATGAATTGAAGAAGAAGAAGAAGGGAGAAAGAAAGAAGTAAGAGTGCGTTAAACTATATAGAAGAATTATAAGTAATTATAGAAACGGGTAAATATGTTTAGTAATGTAAGATAATTTTATTTTATTTTAACTAACATCACATTATTGTATTCGGCTTAAAATGCACATTGCAATTTTTTAAAATTCAATTATAATAACTTTGTTGGTGGTGTAATGGCTTAGATGCTTATGTTCTGGGTGTGGTGTCCCGGGTTCGAAGCCTGGGAGGACCATATGTTTTCATTAGTTTATTCAAGTACATTGGGGTTTGTAATTGATGATTAATGTTAAGAACGGGGTGTTACTTAATACTTTGCATCTAGGTAACAGATTACTATATAGTATTCGATTTGACACATAGAGGCCCTCCAGTAGTCAACGACCCCCAAAAAATGTGTGATGGATGGGAGAAACTGAATGGGACTGAGGAGAAATAGAGAGAGAGAGAGACGAATGGAGAATATAGAAGGACTGTAAAATCATAAGTGTGGCGAGAATGCAGTGGAAGTGTGAAAAATAATAATAATGAGTTAACAAGAAAGAAAAATTATAGAAAATGTGTAAGAACGAAAGTGGGAGAAGGCCAAGCAACGAAGAAGAAGAAGAAGAAGAAGAAGAAGAAGAAGAAGAAGAAGAGGGTGAAGGAGAGAAGAGAAAAAGAGTTAAAAAGATAAAGAAAAATATGTGATCATTAAAGAGAAAGAACGAAAGAGGGGAAGGCCAAGCAACGAAGAAGAAGAAGAAGCAGAAGAAGAAGAAGGAGAAAGAGGAGGAGGAGGAGGAGGAATACAAAGGAATACAAAGGAGAACAAACTGCAACATACCTATTGGTCCTTACGGGGTAGTTTGGATATCTAAAACTACTAATCTATTGACTACGAGGTAGAGAAAAGGATATCAAAGAAAAAAAGGAAGAAGAGGAGGAAGAGGAGGAGGAGGAGGAGGAGGAGGAGGAGGAGGAGAAGGAGGAGAAGGAAAAGAAGGAGGAGAAGAGGGGGAAGAAGGAGGAGGAGGAGGAAGAGGAAGAGAAGAAGAAGAGGGGAAGAAGGAGGAGGAGGAGGAGGAGGGCTGGAAAATGATGGGTGTGGAGAGAATGGGGTTGATGGGGGGGAGAAGGG
>CM064490.1:6562260-6572260 GCA_032716605.1 Paralithodes platypus | reverse complement strand
TGTATCGTGTCGTAAGAGCTAATTGTGTCTGTGTGTGTGTGTGTGTGTGTGTGTGTGTGTGTGTGTGTGCGTGCGTGTGCGTGCGTGTGTGTGAGGTATATACATTTACAAAATATAGAACATTATTTAAAGAGTTTTAGAAGGTTGATATAGGAGAAAATTAATATTATACAGTGCAGTACCCTCATTGCAGTGTGTACATAAAACGATCTACGCTTTTCTTAATTGTTCTAGTGAAAGTGTTTTTTACAAAATATTGATGGAAGGATGATCAAAATGTAACAGATCATATATGTTAAAATTGGCCTAAATATTTTAAACTCCAACTTCCAGCCATGGTTGTGTGTGTGTGTGTGTGTGTGTGTGTGTGTATGGGTGTGTGTGTGTGTATGTGTGTGAGAGAGAGAGAGAGAGAGAGAGAGAGAGAGAGAGAGAGAGAGAGAACCAGAGAGCAAAGAGTGGTAAGGCATGTCAGAAAAGAGAGTGAGAGTGAGAATGCGAAATGCCCCACCCAGAGACAAAAAATTCGACTACAAACTAGAGAAGGTTGAGTGATGGTGGAGGATAACTGTCAGGCGAAAGAGGGAGATGGTAAAAATAGAAGAAAGAGAGAGGGGAAACGAGAAGAAACCTAAAAGGAAGGGAGTGAAAGAGACGAGAGGGGAAAAGAGAGAGAATTGTGTTTAAAAAGAGAGAGAGGATGCTGAAAGAGAGAAAAGAAAGGGAAATTGAAAGCGAGTGGAAGAGACAGAGAAGGAATTAAAGGGGACAAGAGAGAGAGAGAGAGAGAGAGAGAGAGAGAGAGAGAGAGAGAGAGAGAGAGGAATTGTTTGTATATTCATAGATACATGCATATTTTACTGTTTCCCAAGCATACCGTAGAGATAGGAAACTCTCAATGGAGGTAAATGTTTGAAAAGGATAGCATAGTAGGAATGTAGATTGATGAGAGAGAGAGAGAGAGAGAGAGTGAGAGTGAGAGGAATATATAGCACTCTAAAATAATGTATAGATATAGATATACTCTTCCGTTTAATAGACATGCCTTTGTTCAGGATGCATTAATTTTGTCATATAAGGTTTGATAAGCTGAACCCCTGCTATCCACTTCTTCCATTGCTTATTTATTAGTTATTCGACTCTAAATGTGCAGTCGTGAACAATAATAATTATTATTATTATTATTGTTATTTTTATTATTTTTATTATAAGTATTATACTACTACTAATAATAATAATAATAATGTAATAATAATATGATAATAATGATACTAATGATAATAATAATAATGATAATATAATAATAATAATAATAATAATAATAATGATAATAATAATAATGATAATAATAATAATAATAATAATAATAATGATAATAATAATGATAATAATGATAATAATAAATAATAATAATAATAATAATAATGATAATAATAATAATGATAATAATAATAATAATAATAATAATAATAATAATAATGATAATAATAATAATAATAATGATAATAGTAATAATAATGATATAGTAATATTGATAATCGTAATAATGTATAATAATAATAATAATAATAATGATAATAATAATAATAATAATAATGATAATAATAATAATGATAATAATAATAATAATGATAATAATAATAATGATAATAATAATAATGATAATAATAATAATAATGATAATAATAATAATAATAATAATAATAATAAAAATCAGAATAGAATCAAACAAGACAATTCACTGGTTTAATATATCCCAGATGCTTCAGATTTTCGACTCAAAAGGTTCAAAGATTCGAATGGATGTATACTTATTATGGTTGACGAATGTACTGAAGGTGAAGCGACGGTGAGCGAAACTACCTGTTATCATTAATTAGTGGTAGGATAACCCGCAGGTGAGGTGGAAATTAATCCGAATAGTTGAATTAGGTGGATGGTGATTAATAAAAGGGTAGGGTTAATTAATTACAGATAGTGTCAACAGTTGTGTGCTGCCTATGACTCGTGTTCTCTTTCACTCTCTCACTCGCTCTCTCTCTCTCGCTCTCTCTATCTATCTAATTATCTCTCTCTCTCTCTCTCTCTCTCTTTGCTTTTCTTATACTTCTTCGTATCTTTCTTCTTCATCTTCGTTGAGGAGAGGGGTACGTGCCGAGCGGGAATCAACTAACTTTGTCTGTCATCTGATAAAGTGTGTTTACGTCTTGCAAACGCGATCCCAACTCATTATGATGCTTACACCTCTCTCTCTCTCTCTCTCTCTCTCTCTCTCTCTCTCTCTCTCTCTCTCTCTCTCTCTCTCTCTCTTCAGCTAACTTTGTCTGTCATCTGATAAAGTGTGTTTACGTCTTGCAAACGGGATCCCAACTAATTTCTCTCTCTCTCTACTCGCTCTCTCTCTCTCTCTCTCTCTCTCTCTCTCTCTCTCTCTCTCTCTCTTCAGCTAACTTTGTCTGTCATCTGATAAAGTGTGTTTACGTCTTGCAAACGCGATCCCAACTCATTATGATGCTTACACCTCTCTCTCTCTCTCTCTCTCTCTCTCTCTCTCTCTCTCTCTCTCTCTCTCTCTCTCTCTTCAGCTAACTTTGTCTGTCATCTGATAAAGTGTGTTTACGTCTTGCAAACGGGATCCCAACTAATTATGATGCTCCTCCTCTCTCTCTCTCTCTCTCTCTCTCTCTCTCTCTCTCTCTCTCTCTCTCTCTCTTCAGCTAACTTTGTCTGTCATCTGATAAAGTGTGTTTACGTCTTGCAAACGGGATCCCAACTCATTATGATGCTTACACCTCTCTCTCTCTCTCTCTCTCTCTCTCTCTCTCTCTCTCTCTCTCTCTCAGCTAACTTTGTCTGTCATCTGATAAAGTGTGTTTACGTCTTGCAAACGGGATCCCAACTCATTATGATGCTTACACCTCTCTCTCTCTCTCTCTCTCTCTCTCTCTCTCTCTCTCTCTCTCTCTCTCTCTCTCATTGACGCATTGTTTAATTCTGTTCTGTCTTTTTAATTTTATTCAGACTAACACTAGACAATTCTACTCACCCATTGAAAGACCATCTATAAACTACCTGCCTCCCCTAACCCGTTCAGTACCAGGGACGTCCATTTGATTAGATTCTGGCCATTATTAGACGATTTTCTTCAGCTTGGGACGGACCTCTAGCAATAATGAGTCTTCAAACTATCTCAACATACCCTTTTAACTACCACAGATCCTTCCTAAGCTGCATAATATCGTCAACATATAGCTTGAATAAAATATAGAACACGCCGCTGGGACTCAAAGGGTTAAAGATGCTTCCTAAGCTAATTATAATCGCCTAATAAAGCCACACTTCTTCACTCGTACAAATACACTTCCTGTTTCCCAATTAAATAATTATTGGACAATTACCTAAAACCATGTGTTGGATTTAAATGATTCCTTCGTCCCTAATTAGTGTGTTTACTTATAATTATCTAAGAGTAGTCCATTCATTATAGGTAGACCTGAATTCGTGAACTCTGTCCTCTGTAACTCCAAAAGGGATAGAGCAAATGGGCTGTATCTTCCACACCTATTCCCTGACTCTGCCCATTGGGTTACTCTAGTTGTTTTTGAGTTACAGAGGTTAGGGATCAGGATTTCTGGCCTACCTATAAAGAATGGACTATAATATATTGAAATACTTCCTCCTTCTCTAACTTGTGGAGGTGTATTTCTGTTCTTAATTAACTATGTTAGTATGTAGTGTATGTGGAGATTGTTTATATGATTAATGCAGATATTGGTGATATGAATATTTAATATCAATGTGTGTGTGTGTGTGTCTGTGTGTGTGTGTGTGTGTGTAAGTGAATGTATGAGTGTACGTGTGTGTATGATGTGCATTCCTGTGTGTGATTGTGTGTGACTTTCAATTGAGTCTGTATGATTGTGTGTATGTATGTGTGTGTGTGTGTGTGTGTGTGTGTGTGTGTGTGTGTGTGTGTGTGCTCTGGTATTTCATTAAGCCTGTAATTACAACCTGTCCTGAATGTGGGATTGTCTTGTTACCTCACTCTCACTCTCTCTCTCTCTCTCTCTCTATATATATATATATATATATACAGTATATGTGTATGTTCGATCAAGGACACTAATAGCATAACATCATGAATAATACAAAAATAGTTAAATTATCTTATTTCTTAATTAAATATTTACCCTAACTTGTTGCTAGATCAATGCAAAAATTAAAGTAATATTGATCTTTCTCCAACATTTTAGAACATACAAACTCTTATACACATCAATACAATACAATTAAATCAATACAATCAATACAATACAATTAAAGTAATATTGATCTTTCTCCAACATTTTAGAACATGCGAATCAAACTCTTATGCATACTGAAATGTTTTCTATTATATAATTAAATATATCTATATAATAATTAAATATATCTATATAATAATTAAATATATCTATATAATAATTAAATATATCTATATAATAATTTCGATTGTCTGTCTGTCTGTCTGTCTGTTCTTTATAGGCGGCCGCAGTTTTTAAGCTAGAGCGTTCATACTTGGTAGGCATAGTAAGGGGGTCCCTAGGCAGGTTTTAGTGAAAAAATCGAATTCCCCAGGGTGAAAGGGACGGAGAAAATGGGCGCGAAATAGGAAAAAGGGCCGTTTGGGGCAGAAGGAGGCCTCCGATCGAAAAGGTGTATGGAACGAAAGTTGGTCGCAGCCCCCCAAAATGGGGGTACGGATGAGGTCAGATCCAAAATCGGAGGTCATTTATCGGCCGAAATCGAGGTCGCCGTTTAATGAGGCACAGGGAGGTCGAGGCCGGTGTGGTAGTAGTGATTGATGATGGTGATTATGGTAGTAGTAGTGGTGATAGTAGTGATGGTGATTATGGTGATTACCCGGGCAACGCCGGGTACCCCTGCTAGTATATATATATAATTGATATATTTACTTAGGTTTCCGACTAAGTACATTTCTGTTACTACTGCACCATGGAGTAATCAGGCAAAGATATAATTAATGTAATTTCATTTAATATTTGTTTAATTAATCCATGATAATGCCTCCACCTCGACCCGGGTAATTATTATTGCATCATAAACTAAACTGGTTAGCACTAATATATACATAAATTCCATGTGTCTACTTGGATCTATCTAATTAAACACCCTCAGTAAGTTCATCTCTCTCTCTCTCTCGCTCTCAGATTATTCAACTTAGGAAATGTGTCTACGAATCAAAGGGGGTACACACCTATATCCTTAGACCAATTGGCTCCCATAGTAACGTCCTAGGTTGTATATTAGCGTATGTAGATAACCTAACTATATAGAAGGAGATGTTATGGTGTTAAGGGGTTAACTATTCGACTTCCTAAGCTGCCTAAAATCGTCTAATGATAGCTTTAACATAATGAATAAAGTGTCACATTACTGAAAGGGAGAACTCATAATTATTTCATATTATAATTGTATAGAGTTGTGGCTAGCAATAGATGAGTGTATTTCATATTATAATTGTATAGCGTTGTGGCTAGCAATAGATGAGTGTATTTCATATAATAATTGTATAGCGTTGTGGCTAGCAATAGATGAGTGTATTTCATATAATAATTGTATAGCGTTGTGGCTAGCAATAGGTGAGTGTATTCATCTTAGGAAGGACATCTAGGGATCTAATGGGCTCCAAACTATCTCAATTAACCCCTCAACTCCCACAGATCCTTCCTAACCCCAGTGAAATCGTTTAATATTACCACATATCCTTCCTAACCCCAGTGAAATCGTTTAATATTACCACAGATCCTTCCTAACCCCAGTGAAATCGTTTAATATTACCACATATCCTTCCTAACCCCAGTGAAATCGTTTAATATTACCACATATCCTTCCTAACCCCAGTGAAATCGTTTAATATTACCACATATCCTTCCTAACCCCAGTGAAATCGTTTAATATTACCACATATCCTTCCTAACCCCAGTGAAATCGTCTAACATTAGCCAGAATAATATGAAGAGTGGCGCAACATACTAAACGAGTTAATTTACTTTTTGCGCAGGAGGTCGGTCACCGTAAAATCTGTAGATTAATTTGCATAATGAGTTCATGAGTGGAAAACAACGTCACGGGCACCGCTTTGGGAGAGCAGTGTCTGGCTGGGTTCATTGGCTCGCACGCTACATAACCCTATAATTAAAGGGCCAGTAATTTAGTCGATCACAGCTTAGGCTAGTTTTTGTCATGTTTTCATAGTTTTAGTAACAGTTTATATTGTCTAGTTATTTCATTATTTATTCATAGTAGTTTGTTGTTTGTTCATAATTCGCTGGCATCTTGGTAAGGCAGGATATAGGTGTAGTTGGTGACAAGGTTCATTGGGACAACAACTACATAGGTCTAAAATAAATGGCTACATTGCTCGCCTTGTGTGGTTCGTTCATAATGCAGCCAAACAGTAATAATTGTAGCCTAATAGACATAGTTTTAGTCATATATTTGTTTCGAGACCAGTGACTATGGAGAAAATTACTTAAAGGCGATACAACCATAAGTCCTTCTAGCTTACACCATCCCCCTTCACCATACATCACTGTCACCAGCCGCTACCACCATCAATGTGTCACCATCTGTATAACATTATGTCCTCGCTGATGCCTTTAACAACACCTGTATCATATTGTATAAGACGCGATATAGGGGATCGACAGGGGTTAAAAGTATAATCACAATAATATTATTATTAAAAATAATAATAATAATAACAATAATAATAACAATAATAATAATAATGTCTCGTAAGATAAAGGGGATGTTGTAATACCAATAAATAGATTTTGGGTTTTAATTGTATTGCTTAAAACACACACACACACACACACACACACACACACACTTTCACTCTATTCTCGAACTCATACGTACACATAAATGTACACATAGACAATCACACGAATACTCTCTCACACTCACACTTAATTCGCACAGGATGTTAGAGAAATGGATGGATGGACAGATAACAAGAGAGAGAGGTGTGAAGGATAGTTATATAACACCACCATTCCCTCACACCCACGTAACGGACTCAAAGAGTTTGTGTATCCACCTACGCCTCTCTCTCTTTCTCTGTCATTCCCTCACACCCACGTAACGGACTCAAAGAGTTTGTGTATCCACCTACGCCTCTCTCTCTCTCTCTTTCTCTGTCATTCCCTCACACCCACGTAGCGGACTCAAAGAGTTTGTGTATCCACCTACGCGGCTCGCCTCCTCTCTCTCTCTCTCTCTCTCTCTTCTATCTTCTCCTCTCACTCTCTCTCTCTCTCTCTGCCATCCGATGAATGGCACTCAGCTTAAGAATGT
Source organism: Paralithodes platypus (assembly GCA_032716605.1). NCBI lineage: Eukaryota > Metazoa > Arthropoda > Malacostraca > Decapoda > Lithodidae > Paralithodes > Paralithodes platypus. The sequence continues at coordinate 6,564,895 of CM064490.1, read as the reverse complement.
AAACAGAGAAACCGATCTGGGAGTAACAATATCGAGTAACCTAAAACCGAGTCAACAATGTTCAAAAGTTGTTAAGAAGGCAAACAAAATAATTGGCTTTATAGGCAGGTCATTTGAGCATAAATCCAAAGAAGTTATCCTAACCCTTTACAATTCCTTAGTCCGGCCTCTTCTGGAATACTGCGTTCAATCCTGGTGCCCTTATTACCAAAAAGATATAAACAATCTAGAACGAGTTCAACGTAGAGTTACCAAAATGATACCTAGCCTAAAGAACAAACCATACGAAGAGCGTCTTAGAGAATTAAATCTATTTCCTTTAACCAAGCGCAGATTAAGAGGTGACTTAATTCAAGTGTTCAAAATCATCAAAGGCATCGACAATATGAACTGTAGTAAGTACTTCACTATCGACCAATCTAATTACACGCGGGGAAACGGTTGCCAAATTGTTGGTAAATCTTTTAACTCCCACGAATCTAAGAATTTCTTCTTCAATCGAGTTGTCAACTTGTGGAATGGGCTTCCCCGAGACGTTATAGACTGCAGCACCGTTGATTCATTTAAACTCTGCTTAGAACAAATATCTCGCATCAAACCCGCGACTGACTGCGTTTGTAAATGAATAACTTTATTTTATCACCCCTCAGTTACTAACCCATCTGTCCCCTACTAACTTCCTAATCCTGCCACGGACATTAGTTCTAGGGCAGTAGTTCCCTTTCCAATGTTCCCTTACCCACTCTAAACCACTGTTTGGACACTTGATCCTCAGTGTTTTGGAGGACAAGCAGCCTAGAAGGGTCACTAGATCTGTTGTTGCTTGATTTCCTTTGTACTCCTTTGTACATCTCTCCCTCTCTCTCTCTCTCTCTCTCTCTCTCTCTTTCTCTGATTGATGTATATAGATAGAGAGAGAGAGAGATAGATAGATATATGCACTTTTTTCATCGTAGCGTACACCTTCTTATATATCCCAAATATATATATATATATATATATATATATATATATATATATATATATATATATAGAGAGAGAGAGAGAGAGAGAGAGAGAGAGATGAATTATTAATGTGGCCGGGGCTTGAAGGGATCACCAGAGAATGTGAATGGTGGCCACAGCACAAACAACACACAGCTTAACAAACAACAAACAACATACAACTTAACAAACAACACACAGCTTAACAAACAGCACACAGCTTGACATCAACACACAGCTTAACAAACAACACACAGCTTGACATCATCACACAGCTTAACAAACAGCACACAGCTTGACATCAACACACAGCTTAACAAACAACACACAGCTTGACATCATCACACAGCTTAACAAACAACACACAGCTTGACATCAACACACAGCTTAACAAACAACACACAGCTTGACATCAACACACAGCTTAACAAACAACACACAGCTTAACAAACAATAAACAACATACAGCTTAACATACAACAAACATCTAAATATATACAGATAACTTAATTAACAAACACACACAACTTTCTGCCAGGATTCGATCCACAGTCAATCAGAATGACATCCCACGTGTTATTCATGTAAATAACTCGTAATTATGAGATATTATATATATATATATATATATATATATATATATATATATATATATATATATATATAATATTTTGTTTTCCTTCCCTCCCTATCTCCCTCCCCTCCTCTCTCTCTCTCTCCTGCTCTCCTCTCTCTTCAATTCTCATCCTCTCTCTCTCCCGCCCGTCACATCTCTCTCTCTCTCTCTCTCTTACTCCCTCTCATCCTCTCTCTCTCCGATCTCGTCATCTCTCTCTCTCATCTCTCTCTCCTCTACTTCCTCATATCCGATAACTCCCCTCTCTCTCTCTCTCTACTACTCTCGTCTCACTCTCTCCCTCTCTGTCTCATCTCTCTCTCTACCCTCTCCTCCCTCTCCCTCTCACGTCTCTCTCCTCGCTCTGTCTCTCTCTCTGCTCTCTCCTCAACAAGAGACAATACAAAAAAACAACTTCCCCAACCAAAATAGCCGCACCGCCACATATTTTAAGACACAACTTCCCCGCCTCTCAAAACACACGCCCACCCCAAAGTTTATTCCAGTTGCTTATTCATGAGCCAATATTTCCCCAACGCCCCCCAACTCCCCCCCCCCCCCCCCTAACTCGCCCTCGCCCCCCGTCCTGTGCTGCTCACCAGTCGGGCGTAGAAAAAGATATGTAGGCAAAGTTATCAATGGTGGAAAGTAGAGATAGATATGTAGATAGACATGTGAATATATATATATATATATATATATATACTGTATATGTGTGTGTGTGTGTGTGTGTATAGTATATAATTATATAGGAATATATGGGTACGCTAAGTTGATAATGAACGGTACATAAACAGATTGATAGTAACTTAAGTACAAAATCCCAACCCAAAACAAACCCCTTACACCAACCCAACCCTATAGAGAGAGAGAGAGAGAGAGAGAGAGAGAGAGAGAGAGAGAGAGAGAGCATTCACCAATATAAACAGCAAGCACCCCCACGCCACATAAACATATTCCTGTATTCCACGAGGGCAACGCAGGAACTACTATTTTCACACCCCGCACTGACAGCTTGTGGACCCGTAAAACCCA
>CM064490.1:6548416-6562160 GCA_032716605.1 Paralithodes platypus | reverse complement strand
AAAATGTCTCGGCCGAAGCCGTTCCTCTTAAATTACAGGCTCGCTATCGCTCGCCAGGATAAAAGCGACACCTGAATTGCACGAAAGGTCTTAATATGGGGTGAAAATTATTAAAATCGCTGAACTAATGGGGCAAACGTTTTATAATATCAAAAGCAATGGGGCTAAAAATGAGGGAGAAAGGGGTCAAGAAAAAAATCCCTCAAGTGGAGATCTTCCCTGAAACTTATAGCCAGATCTAGGGGGGGGGGGGGGGGGGGACAGGGTTAAGGGGGGGTTCACGTGCTTTTTTGTATCCCCTTGTTTCTCTTTCTCTGGACGAGCGATAGCGAGCCCAGCATTGTATGGAGAAATGTACAAATTTAGCTTGCTGTCACAAACATGTAATGCAATATCCTGGCTCGCTACCGCTCGCCAGGAAAAAAATCGACTCCTGGATGAGGTACAGAAGGGGTTAAGGGGAGATATCCACTTGAGGATTTTTTTCTTGACCCCTTTCTCCCTCATGGTTAGCCCCCATTGCTTTTGATATTATAAGACGTTAGCCCCATTAGTTTGGCGACCTTAAGAACTTTCGCCCCACTTCTGTCAATTTTAAGACCTTTCGTGCCAATTAGGTGTCGATTTTTTCCTGGCGAGCAATAGCGAGCCTGTAATTTAAGAGGAATCGGCCTTCGGCCGGGACATTTTTCTACCGAAAAATGTACAAATTTATCTTGAAAGGGGGTCTAGCGGGTGTAATCGTAAGCTTGATGAAAATATAGGGAACAAAGTAAAAACCTCCCCTTAAGGGGAGGTATTTAGTTTGTTCCCTAGACCTCCATCAACCTTAAAATTACACCCCCTTGAGTCTCTTTCAAGATAAATTTGTACATTTTTCGGTAAAAAAAATTCCCGGCCGAAGGCCGGTTCCTCTTAAATTACAGGCTCGCTATCGCTCGCCAGGATAAAATCGACACCTAAATGGCACGAAAGGTCTTAATATGGGGTGAAAGTTCTTAAAATCGCTAAACTAATGGGGCAAACATTTTATAATATCAAAAGCAATGGGGCTAAACATGAGGGAGAAAGGGGTCAAGAAAAAAATCCCTCAAGTGGAAATCTCCCCTTAAGTATGAGATTAACAGCTAGCCATATTATGAGGTACCGGTACTGATCTTTGTTTACTAATACCTGTGTTCCTATTGGCAGATGGTCCCAGCCAATCAACAGGGTGGTCTTCTCTGGAACAAGGTAAGACACGCCTCTCATTGTAACATTTAAGGGGGGGTCACCTGCTTTTTTGTTCTCTCTTTCTCTGGCTTGTATCCCTTCGGCCCCATTCAGCCAACTGTTTTAAGACGTTTATTCCCATCCAGTTGTCGATGTCTTCCTGGCGAGCGATAGCGAGCCAGCATTGTATGAAGAAATCTGGCTTCGCCGGAGAAATTTTTCTATAAAAAAAATGTACAAATTTAGCCTGCTGTCAATTTTGTTTTTAAAGAATATTCTGGCTCGCTCCCGCTCGCCAGGAAAAAAATCGACACCTGGATGGGGATAAACGTCTTAAAAGAGTAGGCTGAATGGGGCCGAATGGATACAACCCAGAGAGAGAGGGAGAGAGATAATACCACAATAAACGAGATGGGGCCCCTTACCCCTATTTGGTCTATGTGGGGTATTATTGGAGCTCCCCTGTTTCCTTCCATTGTGTTGGCGATTTTAAGACGTTTCATCTCATTAATTTGGCGATAACTAGCCGGTTCACCCCATTCAGGTGTCGATTTATTTCCGGGCGACCGATAGTGAGCCTGTAACTTAGAAGAAATTTGGCCGGGACTTTGTTTTATGTACCTATCTACCTACCTACCTTCCTGCTAACCTATCTACCTACCTTCTAACCTATCTACCTACCTGCTAACCTATCTACCTACCTACCTACCTGCTAACCTATCTACCTACCTACCTACCTACCTGCTAACCTATCTACCTACCTACCTACCTGCTAACCTATCTACCTACCTGCTAACCTATCTACCTACCTACCTACCTGCTAACCTATCTACCTACCTACCTACCTGCTAACCTATCTACCTACCTACCTTCCTGCTAACCTATCTACCTACCTGCTAACCTATCTACCTACCTACCTACCTGCTAACTTATCTACCTGCTAACCTATCTACCTACCTACCTACCTACCTGCTAACCTATCTACCTACCTGCTAACCTATCTACCTACCTACCTACCTGCTAACCTATCTACCTACCTACCTACCTGCTAACCTATCTACCTACCTAACTACCTGCTAACCTATCTACCTACCTACCTGCTAACCTATCTACCTACCTACCTACCTGCTAACCTATCTATCTACCTATCTACCTACTAACCTACCTATCTACCTACCTACTAACCTACCTACCTACCTACCTACCTGCTAACCTATCTACCTACCTACCTACCTACCTACCTACCTACCTGCTAACCTATCTATCTACCTACCTACCGATATATAAACCTATCTACCTATGTATACTCTGTTTATTTTCAGCTGACGATCAATTGAATCCCTTAGCAGTTAATTTATCTGTACCTAATGTAAATATATGAAACCACTATATCTCTGCCTCAAATTAAGACCAAGTTTATAATTATATTTAGCACCATATTTCACTATAACATGTTCAAAATAACTGAGAAATCTTGATGGTAACTTTGCATTTTACCGTCAGTTGGAAAGAAACAGCATACCTACTAATCTACCTACCTACCTACCTACCTACTAACCAACCTACTAACCTACCTACCTACCTACCTACCTACCTACCTACCTACCTACCTACCTACTAACCTACCTACCTACCTATCTACCTATCTACCTACTAACCTACCTACCTACCTACCTACCTACCTACCTATCTACCTACTAACCTACCTACCTACCTACCTACGTGCGTGTCTACCTCCCAACCTATCCTATTCTCTTATCTAATTACCAACACTAATGTAATGACTCTCTACCTACCTACCTACCTACCTACGTGCATGTCTACCTACCTACCTACCTACCTACCTACGTGCGTGTCTACCTACCTACCTACCTACCTACCTACCTACCTACCTACGTGCGTGTCTACCTACCTACCTACGTGCGTGTCTACCTACCTACCTACCTACGTGCGTGTCTACCTCCCAACCTATCCTATTCTCTTATCTAATTGCCAACACGCTAACCCTTGTAATGACTCTACCTATCTACCTACCTACCTATCTATCTATCTGTATCTATCTATCTACCTATCTATTTATCTATCTGCCTGTCTGTCTATCTATCTATCTATCTGTATGTCTGTCTATCTATCTATCTATCTATCTATCTATCTATCTATCTATCTATCTATCTATCTATATTTTTGTGCCTATCTATATATCTACCTATCTATCTAGCTATCGATATTTTTGTGCCTACCTATATATCTATCTATCTATCTCTCTGTATGTCTATCTATATTTCTATCTTTGTCTGTCTATTTAATCTATCTCTATCTATCTATTTATCTATTTATCTACTAACCTACCTACCTACCTTCCACCCTGCATGTCTACCTCCCAACCTTTATTTTGCCTATGTGTATAAAGGAGACAAAAGGTAAAGCTACCTGTAACAAGTACCCTCCCCTACCTACCTACTCTTATCTACCTACCAACACGCTAACCCTTGTAATGGCTCTCTCTCTCTCGTAATCTCTCTCTCTCTCTCTCCACACACACACTCACACACACACACTTTCTCGCACACACACTCTCTCGCACACACTCCCTCCCTCCCTCCCTCCCTCCCTCCCTCCCTCCCTCCCTCCCTCCCTCCCTCCCTCCCTCTTCTCTCTCTCTCTCTCTCTCTCTCTCTCTCTCTCTCTCTCTCTCTCTCTCTCTCTCTCTCTCTCTCTCTCTCTCTCTCTCTCTCTCCCTTCCTCCCTCCCTCGCTCCTCTCTCTCTCTCTCTCTCTCCTCCCTTCCTCCCTCCCTCCCTCCCTCCCTCCCTCCCTCTCTCTCCCCCCCTCCCCCCCCCTCAATCCACATTCAAATTCGCTTATTAAGATACAGTCACGCCGCAAAGGGAATGGATTTGCATAAGTTAGATCGATCCCCGGCCTCGTTCGTAGGAGGTCCAGTCGGCCGCATAGGATCTGTTCCTCGTCGTGATCTCGTGCCTGAAAGTCAAATAGTATCATACTTGTGTGGTTCTCCTTAAGGGGAGATATCGACTTGAGGGATTTTTTTTTCTGGACCCCTTTCTCGCTCATGTTTAACCCCATTGCTTTTGAGATTTGAAGACAGTCGCCCCATTAGTTTGGCGATTTTAAGAACTTTCGCTCCATTTCCGTCAATTTTAAGACCTTTCGTGCAATTTAGGTGTCGATTTTATCCTGGCGAGCGATAGCGAGCCTGTAATTTAAGAGAAACCGGCTTTTAGCCGGGATACATGAATTAATACAGAATTAATAGACCAAACAAACGGCCAGTCTCCCCTTAACCACGTCGGCATAACAAACTACCCTCGTAATATTCAACCATGCGTATTCTAATGGTATCTATATAACATCACGTAGAGGAACAACAATTACGTGGCCGACTGTACCTTCGGCCAAATATTATGTGATGTCTCGGCACCAAGTGGATGTTGATCAGTAAGTGGTATCAGCATTTCTTATTTATGCAGACACGATCCTACACTTACCCACCCTATTCAACATCTAACAGACATTAAGGGGAGGTTTTTAGTTTGGTCTCTAGATATCCATCAAGCTTAAGATTACACCCCCTTGAGCCCCTTTCAAGATAAATGTGTACATTTTTCGGTAGAAAAATGTCCCGGCTGAAAGCCGGTTCCTCTTAAATTACAGGCTCGCTATCGCTCGCCGGGATAAAATCGACACCTAAATTGCACGAAAGGTCTTAAAATTGACAGAAATGGGTTGAAAGTTCTTAAAATCATCAAAATAATGGGGCGAACGTCTTAAAATATCAAAAGCAATGGGGCTAAACATGAGAGAGAAAGGGGTCAAGAAAAAAATCCCTCAAGTGGAAATCTCCCCTTAACCTATTCAGTACCGGTGGCATCCTTTCCAATTTATTCTGGCAACTTTTCCTTATTTATTTCCCTCCCTCCCTCCTTCTTCCCCTCTCTCCCTCCCTCCTTCTTCCCCTCTCTCCCTCGCTTCTTTCTTCCTCCTTCCTTCCTCCCCTTCCTCTACTTTCCTTCCTTCCTCCTCTCCCCCCTTTTCCTTCTTTCTTCCTTCCCTCTCCCCCTCCCTTCTTTTCTTCCTCCTTCCTTCCCTCCCTTCCTTCCTTCCTTCCTTCCTTCCTTCCTTCCTTCCTTCCTTCCTTCCTTCCTCCTTCCTTCCTCCCTTCCTCCCCCTCCTCCTTCAGCCTCCCACCTTTGTTCTTTCCTCTCCTTTGTATTCTCCCCCCCCCCCCTCCCCTCCCTCCTTTCCCAAATTGTCTCCCTCCCTATCTCTCACTCCCTTCCCTCCACCCTCCCCTCTCTCACATTCCCTCCATCCTTCCCTCACCCTCTCCCCCATCTCTCCCCTCCCTCCCTCTCTCCATCCTCCCCTTTTCCCATGATCTCTCCCCCTCTCTAGGTCCCTCTCGTACATTCTCTCCATCCCTCCCCCTATCCCCATCTCTCCCCCTCCCTCCATCCCTCCCCCTTCCCCATCTCTCCCCCTCCCTCCCCCTTCCCCATCTCTCCCCATCCCTCCCTCTCTCCCCATCCCTCCCTATATCCCTCCCCTCCCCCTCCCCTCCATCAGAGTGTCTTCATCACCCCCCCCCCCCCCCCCCTTGCCGTAAACATCCGCAATTGGTCGATAAATTGGTGAAAATGGCTGAGTGGAGGAGAGAGGGAGGAAAAAGTGAGAGGGAGAGATTGAGAGAGAGCGACAGATTGAGGGAGAGATTGAGAGATTGAGAGACATATTGAGAGAGAGAGAGAGAGAGAGAGAGAGAGAGAGAAGGGGTAAGTGAACATAAAATCTAGCGGGTGGGATTATATATATATATATATATACCGTATAATGTGTGTGTGTGTGTGTTATTTTGTGCACTCGGGATTCGAACCTGGGCTCCTGTGACCAGACAATTAACAGTACTAACGACTAGCCTGTTACACCATAAACTGTCCGGGTACTGCCTGGCCTCAATTATGCCCGTCAGTAGGGTGGTGTCTTCTGGAATTGATTAGCCCGAGATTTTAACCCCTTCTGTACCGGCGACGTCTTTTTATGTTATGCTTGTGTGCAGTTTAAGAAGGATCTGTGGTGGTAAGAAGGGTTAAGTGAGATAGTTCGAAGCCGGTTAATTACTGGAGGCCCTTTTGAAACTGAATACAATCGTTTAATAGTAGCCAGAATAAACTGAAAAGGACGTCACCGGTAGAGAAGGGGTTAAGGAAGGGGGAAGGGTTTATTTATTGGTGGATTTATGTATGTATTTATGTATGTATTTATGTATGTATTTATGTATGTATTCATGTATGTATTTATGTATGTATTCATGTATGTATTTATATATGTATTTATGTATGTATTTATATATGTATTTATGTATGTATTTATGTATGTATTTATGTATGTATTTAATATTTTGTTCGTTTCCTCCCTAGACCTCCATCAAGCGTAACAAAAAAAAACATTCCCAAGACCCCACTTCTAGATAAATTTGTACATTTTTCGGTAGAAAAATCTCACGGCCGAAGGCCGCTTCTCCTAAAGTATAGGACAAAATCGGCACGTAAATGATACGAAAGGTCTTAATATTGACAAATAAATGGGGTGCAGGGTCATAAAATCGCCAGACTAATGGGCCAAACGACTTAAAATCTGAAAACTAATGGGGCTTAACATGGGGGGGGGGGGGGCATAAAAACCAACCATCCCCCCTTAAGCCGCCGTCACACGAACAAGGTTATTGGTGAATTATATCCAGGTTACGAATGTGATGTAATGGATCTTAGTGTGTGTAAGGGAAGGTCTTAACATTGACAACAAAATCGGGCGAAAAGTCTTAAAACGGTAAATGTAATGTTATTCTAATCGCAAAACGAATGGGGTAAAACACGAGGGAGAAGTGAGTCCCCTCTTTAAAAAAAAAAAAAAAAAAAAAAAAAAAAAAAAAATAGATGACCGCATGTGTAGGTAATATGCAGTCAGTGTGTGTTGGTTACTGTTGTGTGGTGTGTGTCATTACAATATACATTTATGGGTCGAAGTTTGCGATATGGTGATATATACAGTATATAGAGATATACATATAGATATATACATACATACATATAGATATAAATATAGATAGAGAGAGTGTGTATTATTCTGTATATGAATAATATTAAGAATGTTCCCTCCAGGCTACTAGACAGTGTATAGTAATGAAGAAGGGGGAAGAGAGGGTGTGTACAGTAAATGAAAAAGAGGGGAAGAGGAGAGGGCGAAATAAATGATGGAATAATGGATTAACGGTGTAGATGACGTGCAGAGAGAGAGAGAGAGAGAGAGAGGTGTAGATGACGTGCAGAGAGAGAGAGAGAGGTGTAAATTAAAACGGGAGGTAGAGAGGATAAAATAAATGCAGAATTAATGGATTAACAGTGTAGGTGGAGAGAGAGAGGGAGAGAGTACACAGAAAGTCAAGCAACAACAGGTCTATCGACCCCGTGAGGTTGCTTGCCCTCTAAATCACTGCTGTTCAAAGTGTCCAACATTGGTTCAGAGTGGGTAAGGGACAGTTGGAAAGGGAAGAACTGCCTTAGACCAATGTCCTTGGCAGGGTTAGGAGATGTTAGTAGGGACAAATTTGGGCTAATAACATAACACGATGTATCTGAGAAAAAAGTAATTCATTTACAAATGCAATCAGTCGCGGGTTTAAGGCGAGGTGCTTGTCTAGGCGATGTTTAAAGGAATCAACGGTGCTGCAGTCTATAACATCTCCAGGAAGCCCATTCCAAAAGTTCACAACTAGATTGAAAAAGAAGTTCTTAGACTAGTGCGAGTTAAAAGATTTACCAATAATTTTGCAACCATTTCCCCGTGTGTAGTTTGATTGGTCGATCGTAAAGTACTTATTACAGTTCATATTGTCGATGCCTTTGCTGATTTTAAAGACGTGAGTTAGGTCACCTCTTAATCTGCACTGGGTTAAAGGAAATAAACTTAATTCTCTAAGAAGCTCCTCGTATGGTTTGTTTCTTAGATTAGGTATAATTTTGATAACTCTACGCTGAACTCATTCACGTTTATTGATATCTTTTTGGTAGTAGGGGCACCAGGATTGAACGCAATATTGTAGAAGAGGGCGGACTAGGGAATTGTAAAGTGTGAGGATTGTATCTTTGGATTTATGCTCGAATGACCTGCCTATAAAACCAATTATTTTATTTGCCTTCTTAACAACTTCTGAACATTGTTGACTGGGTTTTACGATACTTGATATTGTTACTCCCAAATCAGTTTTTCTGTTCACACTCTTAAGCGGAGTGCCATTCATAAAATAGTTTGGTTTCTCATTTTGGGTCCCGATATGGAGTACTTAACATTTATCCGCATTAAAACTCATTTGCCAAATTTGAGCCCAACTTGATAGCTTATCTATGTTATTTTGCATATCTTCTACATGTTTGTTTGAAAGTACAATATTTGCAATTTTTGTATCATCTGCAAACTTTGAGATTGTACAGGTGAGGCTCTCATCTACTGTATGTAATTTATATGAACTAAAAAGAGAACTGGCCCTAGAACCGATCCCTGGGGTACCCCGCTAGTTACATTGATCCATTTCGATGCCTTACCGTTCATGACTACCCTTTGGTTTCTTTCACTGAGCCAATTTTCCATCCATCTCAACACTCCACCTTGTATTCCATGCGCTTTTACTTTTATCAATAAATGTGTGTGGGATACTTTGTCAAAGGCCTTTTTGAAAATCAAGGTATATAATATCTACAGCTTTACTCTCACCATAGACGTTGAGGATATCGTGGAAGAAGTCTAAGAGGTTCGTCAAGCAGGAACGTTTGTTACGGAAGCCATGCTGGGTATCTTTGAGTATGTTATTTTCCTATAAGTGATTTACGAGTCTGTCTCTTATTAGTGTTTCTAGCATTTTACAGACAACTGAGGTTAAGCTAATTAGACGATAGTTAACAGGTATAGATTTGCTGCCTTTTTTTAATATCGGTGTTACGTTAGCGAGCTTCCACTCATCGATCAGGCATAGTCCCAGACTGCAAGGATTTATTAAAAAGCAATGTCAGTGGTTTAGAGAGCTCACATTTAGCTTATTTTAGAACTCTAGGTGATATTGTGTAGGGTCCAGGTGATTTGTTTGTGTGTGAGAGAGAGAGAGAGAGAGAGAGAGAGAGAGAGAGAGAGAGAGAATAAGAGAGCGAGAGAATAAGAGAGCGGAAAAGAGAGAGTGATGAAGTGTCAGAGAAAAGCGAGAGAGAGAAATTATGAGGAGGGGATAAGCCGAGCATGATTGTGAGCAAGGAGAAGAATGATGTTATAGGTGAGAGAGAGAGAGAGTGTGTGAGTGTGAATGTGAGAGTGAGTGAATGAAAGTGAGAGAGAGAGAAAGACAGAGACCTTGCGGTCCAATCCGAGGAGATACTCGAAGTGGAAGGAGAGAGACTTTAGTGCACTACACTCTTTACAGAGTGTGCAAAATACTATCTACTCTCTTCTTGAACTGCTCTACTGAAGAACTATTAACACTTTGGAGGGAAGTTTGTTCCAGGTAGAACAGATCTTATATGTGAAAAAGTTTCCACAAATTCCCAGCCATGGTTGTGTGTTGTATTCATATTGAGGCTGAATATTTTGCTATAATCCACATTGTCAAACCCATTAAGTATTTTAAACATTTCATTGAGCTGACCTCGTAGTCTGCGTAGTCTGCATGTCTCTAACGGGAAGAGATCAAGAGCTCTCAACCGTTCCTCGTAGCTCATTCTTCTAAGCGATTGAACAAGCTATGTAGCCCTAGCTTGTATTCTTTCCAGTCGCTCTATATCTTTCCTGAGTGCTGGAGACCAGAATTGAACAGCATACTCCAGGAGAGGCCGTATCAGAGCGTTGTAAAGTGTGAGGACTATTTCCTTATTTCTATACTAAATTGCCTCTTAATATAGCCCAATCATTTCTGAGCTTTCTTCTCTACTTCAATGCACTGCTTGGAAAACTTTAGGTCACTGCTAATCAGAACACCCAAATCCTTTTCCAAGTCAGTCACTTCCAGAGGCATTCCCAATAGTGAATAGCTTGAATTGGGGTTTGCTTTGGCCGATATCCCAAAGAATATGTGTATATGTGTGTGTCTGTGTGTGTGTGTGAAAGAGAGTGAGAGTGATAGTGAGACAATGAGATTTTGAGTGACTAAGAAACACAAATAAAAGGAGAGAATAATATAATCAGAGTGTTCTGATTTCCACTCATTTGATATTCAAAACAAAACCACATTATTTTAGATAAACCTATTATTTTAATGGTTCACTTTTTGGGCGATTTTTGCATGTATTCATTATTGTTTCTAGTTTCCTCCCTAGACCTCCATCAAATTTAAAAAAACATCCATTAGATCCCCCTTCTAGATTAATTTGTAAATTTGTCGGTAGAAACATTTCCCGGCCGAAGGCCTGTTCTTCCAACATTACAGGCTCACTATCGTTCTCCAGGGAAAAAATCGACACCTAAGTAGCACGAAAGGTCTAAATTTTGACGAAGAAATGGGGCGAAAGGTCTTAAAATTGACTAACTAATGGGGCAAACATCTTAACATCTGGGCACTAATGGGGCTAAACATGAGGGAGAAAGTGGTCCAGAAAACCGGCTCATTCCCCCTTAACCCCTCCACCGGGCACCATGGCGTACTGTTCATCATATTCTGGTTGCCATTAGACGATTTTCTTTAGTTTATCATCTACGTCTTAGATTCAAAGGGGTAAATACGATCTCAGTAAATCCTCTTAATAATTATGTTCCTTCCAACAACCAACTATACTCCTAAAATCGATTAATGAAATTTACAAACACATGTGGCAGTCCGTGGATTCGAACCCAGGATGCTCACACCGAAAATCAACACCTTATGCATCGCACCACGAAGACAGTTAAAGGATGGTGGACACTGCCTACGATTTATTATGCAATAGGTCCTTCTTAATCTGCATATAATGACATTTTAGCCAGAATCAAAGGCAGAAAGGCGTCATGGTGCTGAAGGGGTTAAGTACAACTATTATCACAATGATATGATGTATTTATATATTATAAAATATATAATTAAATCAGTATGTTTCAAAAGAGCTTAAATCCAAGTGAATCCTTAAATTTATGAAACCGCAAATGAAAACAAAATGGTGATGTCTAATTACTAATATTATTATCATTAATATTATTCATGGATTCTCATAAAGTTATAGCAATTCATTAAAACTCTTGGGTATCTGCACGTCATGTTCCGTGTCTGGATAACGGATGGGTTTCTCTCTAGCTCTCTTTCTCTCTCTCTCTCTCGCTCTCTCTCTCTCTCTCGCTCTCTCTCTCTCTCTCTCTCGCTCTCTCTCTCTCTCTCTCTCTCTCTCTCTTTTGTCCTATTTCTATCACTGTTATAGCAATGGAAATAGATAGATAGATAGATAGATAGATAGATAGATAGAGAGAGAGAGAGAGAGAGAGAGAGAGAGAGAGAGAGAGAGAGTAAACACAAACCCAAGTCACCCATAATAAACGCCCCCAACAAATTAATCAAAGCCTCCATTCTAAAGACCAAATGTAATCCAACAGACCTGGCCTCTTGGAAGGGAGGAGGGGCGTATTTATTTGTTCATTTAATTAATTATCTTATTATTAATCTATATTTTATTAATTTCACCACAACACCAAACACCTTCAATGAAATTAATGAAAGCATATATGGGATTCACTGGCATTTGAACCTGGGTTATCACACACAGAGTTTTAGACACCTTAAACATTACACCACCTTTTTAGTTTCCTCCCTAGACCTCCATCAAGCTTAAAATATCACCCCCAAGACCTCCTTCAAGATAAATGTGTCCATTTTTCGACAGAATAATGTTCCGGCCAAAGGCCGGTTCCTCTTAAATTACAGGCTAGCTATCGCTCGCCAGGAAAAAATCGACACCTAAATGACACAAAAAGTCTTAATATTGACTAAGAAATGGGGCGAAAGGAGCCAATCTAATGGGCTGAACGTCTTAAAATCTGAAAACTAATGGGGCTAAACATGAGGGAGAAGGTGGGCCAGAAAAACCAACCAAGCCGTCAAAGAGCCACTATAATAATCTTTTCAGGGTCCTTCCTAAGCCATTCAGGTCAGGAGGTGGTTGAAAGAGACGAGCCTAAAGTAAACAGTTGTACACATTTATGTATACTCAAGTGTGAATTTGCTTGATCTGAGTTTGATTCCAGCCAAGGCGGACATATTTATAGTCCGTTCATTCTAGGTTGGGCAGAAATTGTCACCTCTAACCTCTCATAACTCAAAGAGGGCTAGAGCAAATGAGCTGTCAATGTATACACCTATTCCCTAGCCAAGTCTTCCTATTTGGTAGACATATTAGCTCGATTACTCTAGTCCTTTTTGAGTTATGAGAGGTTAGGGGTTACGAATTCTGCCCCAACCTAGAATGAACCGACTATAGTGGGTGTGGTAGTACGTCCTAGCGTGTTTCACATGCTCACACCCAGTCGGGGGACACTTCGACGACGTATACAGACTAATAACACACATAACAAAGCCACTCCACAGCTTCCTCTCTCTCCAACACCCCTTCTCCGATCTCTACACTATACAGACTAATAACACACATAACAAAGCCTTTCCAACAGCTTCCTCTCTCTCCAACACCCCTTCTCCCCTCTCTACACTATACAAACTAATAACACACATAACAAAGCCACTCCACAGCTTCCTCTCTCTCCAACACCCCTTCTTCCCTCTCCAACCCTCTTCGAATAGTAGGTATGAGGTGCCGTTATAAAGGCATACCCTCAATGCCGTCACCTGACCTGACCTGAGTATAATTAGTTAGTGGAATAAGCTCCCTCATGCAGTTATAGACAGTGGCTAAATAGACATATTAAACAAAAATAATTAGGCTCGTACCATAGAAAAATTGGTCTTGAGTAGATAATGATTACTGATAAGAGAACCTGGCAGAAATGAACACGTAGTTAAAGAGACCAGAAAAGGTATTTAAAAACAGAAACAAAAAGTGAAAGTATGCATGACATTTCCTTTCCATTTCTAAGTTTTCTGTAAATTCCTACACGCGATTTCTAAGCCCTACAAGGTGGTATACTTCTATATATGTGTTTTATTTACGGAAAGTTGTCGGAGGGTGGGGAGAGAGCCTTCATCTTTGCTATCCTTTCCTTCTACATTTTCTTACCCTTAGGGTTGCTATCTCTACTAGGATTAAGTCCAGACCACTTCGCTGGGATCGTAAGATCAGTGTGGCCATTGTATCTTTGTAAATCTATGTAACTATTTTATCTATCTATCTATCTATCTATCTATTTAGCTAGCTATCTGTCTATATATATATATATTAATTATAAGCACCTATAAAAGACCAAAAGGAGATACCATTAATTTGTGGAAGTAATTAAATAGAAGATAACAAAACGGTTTTAGTGGTTCAATGTTTACTATGTGGAGGGTACGGTGGGGACGCTGA
>CM064490.1:6533416-6543416 GCA_032716605.1 Paralithodes platypus | reverse complement strand
GAATGGCATCTGCCATTTTTCTGACCACTCAACTATATTATTGTTTTAAATCATATTGCAGCTTATTGCAGTCTTCTTCAATTAATACTGAATGTCCTATCTTCGTGTCATCGGCGAACTTTGAGATGGTGTCATTTAGTCCTACTTCAATGTCATGTACATAGATAAGGAACAAAACTGGCCCCAGGACCGATCCCTGAGGTACTCCACTATTAACAGGCTCCCACTGGAGAAAGAGAGAGAGAGAGAGAGAGAGAGAGAAAGAGAGAGAGAGAGAATATGCGTGTATGTTTTTATTGTTAGTGTATGTATGTTTGTGTATGTGTGTGCGTGTGTTTGTGTGTGTAAGAAAGATACAAATAGTTATATGTATGTGTGTGTGTGTGTGTGTGTGTGTGAGAGAGAGAGAGAAAGAAAGATATAATAGTATTAATTAGGAAGGGTTGGTAAATTAGGAGGGTGGAGAGATCATACAAACATCAAGGTTGTTTTAATGTTAAGGTACAATACTGGATAATGAAATAAATATATGTTCCCCGATATAGAAAATATAAAGATAGATGGTTGGAAAAAATATAAAGGATACGTTGATAGTTTAATTGAATAATGTACAGTCGCGCTAATAAGTCATGTCTCAGCTGTCATTACGTTTAGCTCGCTCTGTGCTGTATTAATGTCTGTCAGATGTTGAATAGGGTGGGTAAGTGTAGGAACATGTTTGTATATTTCACTCGATATGAAGAAATGAAGCTTAGATATTGCTCATACCAATTATTGATCAAAACATACTTGGTGCCGAAACATTACTTATTAGCGCGACTGTACATACGTGTATGTATATATACACATACGCCGGTTCCTTCAAAATTGCAGGCTCGCTCTCGCTCGCCTGAAAGAAATCGACACCTAAATGTCACGAAAGGTCTTACGATCACAAAACTAATGGGGCGAACGTCTTAAAATCTCAAAACTAATGGGGGCTAAACATGAGGAAGAAAGGGTTCCACAATCAAACCTTCCTCCCCCCCCCTAATTATTTTATATGCAAAATGCATCTCTGCCCATATATATACCAAAGCTTTTCCCACCTCAAAATTAACCACATTATTACTTCAAAGTCCCCCCTGAGCAACAAAAAGAAAACGTTGAGAAAGAAAGCGGCGAGAGAGTGCTTGCGCGAAGGCAGGGAAAAGAATCCACGGAGTCGGTGCGCCACAGTGAAGTTTAGCTAGGGAAGAGAGTTATAGCAAGTTAGTGGAGAGAAGTTAGGGAGGGAAACGAAGTGGGGAGGGAGTGAGAGAGGGAGTGTGAGTGAGTTTAATGAGTTTGAGTGTGTGTGGTTGTGTGAAAGTGTGTACGTGTGTGTGTGTGCGTACGTGCATGTGTGTATGTACGTGAGAGTGTGTGAGAGAGAGAGAGAGAGAGAGAGAGAGAGTGAGTGAGTGAGTGATTACAGAGCACAGAGCGTGAGTGAGTGTCCTAACAAGTTTGAGTGTACGTATGTGTGTGTGTGTAAATGTGCAGTGAGTGAGTGTGTGTGTGTGTGTGTACAGTGTGTGTGTGTGTGTGTGTACAGTGTGTGTGTGTGTGAGTGTAAGTGTATAATGTGTGTGTGTGTGTGTGTGTACAGTATATGTGTGTGTGAGAGGTTTGTTGTTGAACATTGTGAGCGTTTCCGTTAATACGTACATACATGCATGCGTATATCTGTACGCATGTGACGTCGCCGGTACAGTAGGGGTTAAGGGGAAATGGGTCGTTTTTCTGGTCTCCCTTCTTCCTTATGTTTAGCCCCATTAGTTTTCAGATTATAAGACGTTCGACCCATTAGTTTGGCGATTTTAAGATCTTTTGCCCCATTTCTTTGTTAATATTAAGACTTTTTGTGTTGTTTAGGTGTCGATTTTTTCCTGGCGAGCGATAGCGAGCCTGTAAGGCCGGGAAATTTTCTATAGAAAAATGTACAAATTTATCTTGTGGATGTTAAGAAAGTAAATGGAAAGAAAATTATATATAAGTGTAAAGAAAACGAGCAGCGGTAGTGAAGGCGAAATGCACGAGAATTTAATTAGAGAATGTACGTAATGAGAGAGAGAGAGATAGAGAGATAGAGAGGGGGGGGGGGGTGAGTGACAATGAGAGTGAGAGAGTAAGACACATTGGCAATAGACTGAGAGAGAGAGAGAGAGAGAGGGGGGGGGGGGGGGGGGGGTGAGTGACAATGAGAGTGAGAGATTAAGACACATTGGCAATAGACTGAGAGAGAGAGAGAGAGAGGGTGGAGGGGGGGAATAGTGACAATGAGAGCGAGAGATTAAGACACATTGGCAATAGACTGAGAGAGAGAGAGAGAGGGTGGGGGGGGGGGGGAATAGTGACAATGAGAGCGAGAGATTAAGACACATTGGCAATAGACTGAGAGAGAGAGAGAGGGTGGGGGGGGGGATAGTGACAATGAGAGCGAGAGATTAAGACACATTGGCAATAGACTGAGAGAGAGAGATAGAGAGGGGGGGAGGGGTGAGTGACAATGAGAGCGAGAGATTAAGACACATTGGCAATAGACTGAGAGAGAGAGAGAGAGAGTAGATGTTTGTGTGTGTGTGTGTGTGTGTGTTAGAGTTACCCATTGACAACAACAGATTATTATTAAGCTTCATAATATCGTCCAATGTTAGCCAGAATATAAGCCAATAAAGGACCTGACCGTCCTTAAGGGGGTAGTGCTTGGTTTTTGGTCTATATATATTTGTTTACAATTTTAGTTAATAGTTTCCTCGGTCGACCTCCATCAAGCTTAGAAAAACACCCCCTAGACCCCCTTCCAAGATAAAGTCGTACATTTTTCGGTAGAAAAGGTGGCCGGTTCCTTCTAAAATTAGAGACTCGATATCGCTCACCAGGAAACAATCTTGACACCTAAAGGGCACGAAAGGTCTTAATATTGACAAAAAATGAGGCGAAAGGTCTCAAAATCGCCAAACTAACGGAACGAAGGTCTTAAAACCTCAAAACTAATATGCTAAACATGAGGGAGAAGGGGGTCCATAAAAAGCGACTACCTCCCCCTTAAGGAGTGTAAAGGGCCCACAACCGTTTAATTGGAACGGTAAAAAAGGATATAAATTAACTAAAGTGCCATGAGAGAGAGAGTGTGTGTGAGTGAGAGAGAGAGAGAGAGAGAGTGTGTGTGTGAGTGGGAGAGAGAGAGTGTGTGTGTGTGAGAAAGAAAGAGTGAGTGAGAGAGAAAGGAGTGTGTGTGAGAAAGAGAGAGAGAGTGAGTGAGTGAGATAGAGAGAGAGAGTGTGTGTACAAAGGAGTACAAAGTACAAAGTACAAAGGAAATCAAGCAACAACAGATCCAGTGACCCTTCTAGGTTGCTTGTCCTCCAAAACACTGAGGATCAAGTGTCCAAACAGTGGTTTAGAGTGGGTAAGGGAACATTGGAAAGGGAATTACTGCCCTGGAACTAATGTCCGTGGCAGGATTAGGAAGTTAGTAGGGGACAGATGGGTTAGTAACTGAGGGGGGGATAAAATAAAGTTATTCATTTACAAACGCAGTCAGTCGCGGGTTTGATGCGAGATATTTGTCTAGGCGGAGTTTAAATGAATCAACGGTGATGCAGTCTATAACGTTTCGGGGAAGCCCATTCCACAAGTTGACAACTCGATTGAAGAAAATTCTTAGATTCGTGCGAGTTAAAAGATTTACCAATAATTTTTGCAACCGTTTCCCCGCGTGTAATTAGATTGGTCGATAGTGAAGTACTTACTACAGTTCATATTGTCGATGCCTTTGATGATTTTGAACACTTGAATTAAGTCACCTCTTAATCTGCGCTGGGTTAAAGGAAATAGATTTAATTCTCTAAGACGCTCTTCGTATGGTTGTTCTTTAGGCTAGGTATCATTTTGGTAACTCTACGTTGACTCGTTCTAGCTTGTTTATATCTTTTTGGTAATAAGGGCACCAGGATTGAACGCAGTATTCCAGAAGAGGGCGGACTAAAGAATTGTAAAGGGTTAGGATAACTTCTTTGGATTTATGCTCAAATGACCTGCCTATAAAGCCAATTATTTTGTTTGCCTTCTTAACAACTTCTGAACATTGTTGACTCGGTTTTAGGTTACTCGATATTGTTACTCCCAGATCGGTTTCTCTGTTTACATTCTTAAGCTGAGTGCCATTCATCGAATAGTTTGCTTTCTCATTTAGGTATCCGATATGTAGTACTTTACATTTATCCGCATTGAAACTCATTTGCCAAATTTGGGCCCAACATGACAATTTATCTAGATTGTGTTGCATATCGTCAACTTGTTCTTTCGAGAGTACGCTATTTGCAATTTTTGTATCGTCAGCAAATTTTGAGATTGTACAGGTGAGACCCTCATCTATGTCGTTGATGTAAATTAGAAAGAGAATTGGTCCTAGTACCGATCCCTGGGGTACCCGCTACTTACATTGGTCCATTTTGATGCCTTACCGTTTATGACTACTCTTTGCTTTCTGTCGCTGAGCCAATTTTTCTATCCATTTCAACACACCGTCTTGTATTCCATGCGCTTTTAGTTTTAGCAGTAACGTTTGTGGGGAACTTTGTCAAAGGCCTTTTGAAAATCAAGGTATATAATATCTACAGCTTTACTCTCATCGTAGAGGTTGAGGATATCGTGGAAGAAGTCTAAGAGGTTTGTTAAACAGAACGTTTTTTACGAAAGCCGTGTTGAGTATCTTTAAGTATGTTATTTTCCTCTAAGTGATTTACGAGTCTGTCTCGTATGACAGTTTTCTAGCATTTTACATACAACTGAGGTTAAGCTAATTGGACGATAGTTACTGGATAGGGATTTGCTGCCTTTTTTGAATATCGGTGTTACGTTGGCTAGCTTCCACTGATCGGGCATAGTTCCAGACTGCAAGGATTTATTGAATAGTAATGTCAGTGGTTTAGAGAGCTCATCCTTAGCTTCCTTTAGAACTCTAGGCGAGATTGTATCAGGTCCAGGCGTTTTATTTACCTTGAGTTTATCTAAACAATTCAATACTTCTCTCTCTGTAACGGTGATATTGCTTAAAACATCTGAATTATCAATCTGAATCGGCGATGGTGTAGGGATATCACTGAGGTCTTCTGTTGTAAAAACTGATGCAAAGAAGGTATTGAGGGCATTACTCATTTGTTCTTCGTCTTTGGTGTATTCTCCATTTTCATCGACTAACGGTCCAACAGTTGAAGTAACTACTTTTTTCTTGAGTGAGTGAGAGAGAGAGTGTGTGAGAAAGAGAGAGAGAATGAGTGAGTGAGAGAGAGAGAGGGGAGAGTAGAAAACTTGATTAGTAAAAGGAATTAAAATGAAAATATAAATGAAACTTGAATTAAGAAGTAGAGAGAGAGAGAGAGAGAGTATTACCAACTTAAGAAAGACGTAAGTTAAGAAGAATGAAATTAGAGAAAAGTTGTAATAGTGGCGTTAGGAGCGAAGTATAGCAAGGATATATTACGTTACCAGAGAAAACGAGATGAACGAGAGAGAACTGTGAAAGAACCATGATTAAATTACTACTAGCATATTATTATACGATCGAAAGTTATTATGTAGTGTAAGTTAGACAGCGTTAAAGGAATGAATTATATACAGTATATATATATATATATATATATATATATATATATATATATAGAGAGAGAGAGAGAGGTAGGTTTGGGGGTACTGAATGAGTAAGAAAGAAGGGGGAAGGAACGGAAGATAGGATGGAAAGAGAGAAAGGAGTAAGGAAGGAAGGAAGGAGGAGAAAATGGGCGACAGGGAGAAAACGGGAGACAGGAAGAAAACGGGAGACAGGGAGGACGAAATACAATAAGAATACTGGCGTGAAGTAAGGAGAGAAGAACACTAACAAGAGAAAGGCACAGGGAAAACGAAAGAAGGACGACACAAAATATATATGGAAGTAGAAAGGAGAGAAGAAAATGAATTAAGGAAAGGAATTAGAAGACACTAATAATAATGAAAGGAATGGAATAACGAATGAAGGAAGGAGGGAAGAATGAAAGTAGAGAAAGAAGGAGAATGAATAAAGGAAGGAATGGAATAACGAATGAAGGAAGGAGGGAAGAATGAAAGTGGAGAAAGAAGAAATGAATAAAGGAAGGAATGGAATAACGAATGAAGGAAGGAGGGAAGAATGAAAGTGGAGAAAGAAGGAGAATGAATAAAGGAAGGAATGGAATAACGAATGAAGGAAGGAGGGAAGAATGAAAGTGGAGAAAGAAGGAGAATGAATAAAGGAAGGAATGGAATAACGAATGAAGGAAGGAGGGAAGAATGAAAGTGGAGAAAGAAGGAGAATGAATAAATAAGGAATGAATAACGAATGAAGGAAGGAGGGAAGAATGAAATGGAGAAAGAAGGAGAATAAAAGGAAATGGAATAACGAATGAAGGAAGGAGGGAAGAATGAAAGTGGAGAAAGAAGGAGAATGAATAAAGGAAGGAATGGAATAACGAATGAAGGAAGGAGGGAAGAATGAAAGTGGAGAAAGAAAGAGAATTAAGGGGAGATTTGTCTTTATTTGTTTATCTATTTATTTATTATTTTTTTTTTAGTTTCATCCCTAGACCGCCATCAAGCTTAAAAGAGAAATCTCCCCCAACCCTCCAACCCCCTTTTTTAGACGAATTTGTGCATTTTTCGGGTAGAAAAATGCCCCTGCCAAAGGCCACCTCCTACTAAACTGCAGGCGGCTCTGTATCGCGCCCCAGGGGATATACTGTATAATTATCGACACCTAAATGGAAGGGAGGAAGGAAGGAAGGAAAGAAGGAAGGAAGGAAAGAAGGAAGCAAGGAAGGAAGGGAGGGAGGGAGGGAGGGAAGGAAGGAAGGGACAAAGGAAGGAAGGGAGGGAGGGACGGAGGAAGGAAGGAAGGAAGGGAGGGAGGGGAGGGAGGGAAGGGAAGAACGAAGGAAGGGAGGGAGGAAGGGAGGGAGGGAGGAAGAAGGAAGGGAGGGATGGAAAGGGGAGGGGGGGAAGGTGAAGGAAGAAGGAAGGAAGGGAGGGAGGAGGGAGGAAGAGGAAGGAAGAAGGAGGAAGGCAGGAAGGAAGAAGGAATGAAGGAGAGAGAGGGAGGGTAGGGGGAATTAGAAAGGCAAGGAAGGAAAGAAGGAAAGGAAAGAAGGAAGGAAATAAATAAATTAAAGCATGAAGGAAGGAAGGAAAACAAGAAAGAAATAAAGGAAGGAGACCATAAATGAATGAGGGAAGGAAGGGAGAAAGGAAGGAAAGTCAAAATTAAGTAATATAGGAAAGCATGAAGCCAGGAAGGAAGGAAGGAGAGAAAGTAGGAAGGAAGGAAGGAAGAAAGGAGATAAAGTAGGAAGGAAGGAATGCATGAAGGAAGGAAGGAAGGAAGGAAGGAGAGAAAGTAGGAAGGAAGGAGAGAAAGTAGGAAGGAAGGAGAGAAAGTAGGAAGGAAAGAGAAAGTAGGAAGGAAGGACAGAAAGTAGGAAGGAAGGAGAGAAAGTAGGAAGGAAGGAGAGAAAGCAGGAAGGAAGGAGAGAAAGTAGGAAGGAAAGAGAGAAAGTAGGAAGGAAGGACAGAAAGTAGGAAGGAAGGACAGAAAGTAGGAAGGAAGGAGAGAAAGTAGGTAAGGAGGAAGGAAGGACTGAACAATAGAAGGAAGGAAGGAAAGAAGGAAGAATGGAAGTGGGACCATAATGTAGGTGGCTGGAATTAAAGAAGTTGTAATGGTGGTGGTGGTGGTGGTGGAGAGAGAGAGAGAGAGAGAGGTTGAATGAATGTGTGCGAGAGAGAGAGAGTAAGAGTAAGCGAGGGAGACAGAAAAAGGTGAGCGAATGTGTGAGAGAGAGAGAGAGAGACAGACTGAGAAAGAGAGAGAGAGAGAGACTGCCTAGCATAATAGTTTTCAATACAATATAGAAATGTCCATGTTAAAAAAAAAAAAAATCTATCTATCTATCTATCTATCTATATACTCACGTTCTATCCCCACTTTTCCTATATTTTTTCCTTTTCTTGTTCCCTCTTTTTCTTTTTTCTTTTTCTTTTTGTTTTGTTTTTGTGGGGGGGGAGTCTCAAGACAGAGCCAGAATAGGGACAGCACAACAGAAAACACTGAACACACAAACACAAAGTACAAATTCACACACATCTAGGTCATCCAGGAAAAGGTAAAGGAAAATATAACAGGCTCATATTTAAGTTTTATAATTTGCTACGGTTAAGTAAAGAAATGAGTATATATTGTTTTTCAGTATTTATTATATATTAACTCAAATTTGTTAACATTATATATATATATATATATATATATATATATACCGGTATATATAATATGTTTCTAGTCTCTCAGTGGGGATCGAACCATCGACCATCAGAACGATAGCCGACGCTTAATCAATTACACCACGGCAGTCTACACCACGCTTGATTAAGCGTCGGCTATCGTTCTGATGGTCGATGGTTCGATCCCCACTGAGAGACTAGAAACATTTAGTGGCTCACGTGTATTTGTGATATATTCTCCATATATATATAATATATATATATATATATATAATGTAAACAAACATTGATTTAATACAGTATATAATAAATACTGAAAAATGTCGGGGAACGAAAGA
This sequence comes from Paralithodes platypus, assembly GCA_032716605.1. Taxonomy (NCBI): domain Eukaryota; kingdom Metazoa; phylum Arthropoda; class Malacostraca; order Decapoda; family Lithodidae; genus Paralithodes; species Paralithodes platypus. The sequence continues at coordinate 6,534,765 of CM064490.1, read as the reverse complement.
AGAAAATATGAACATTATTTTTGTAAAGAAGAAAGTATAACAAAAGTTTCAAAGAAAACGGCCCGCTCCTCTGCCGCGAATAATTCTAACATTAACCAGATTATTTTATATCTTGCAAATTTCACCCGAATTTGTTATATTAGCGTCTAGCGCTGTTTGTGTTTAAGTAATTAAGGGGAGATGTCCACTTGAGGGATTTTTTTCTCGACTCCTTTCTCCCTCATGTTTAGCCCCATTGTTTTTCTAATTTTAAGACGTTTGCCCCATTATTTTGACTATTTTAAGAACTTTCAACCCATTTCTGTCAATTGTAAAACCTTTCGTGCCATTTAGGTGTCGATTTTATCCTGGCGAGCGATAGCGAGCCTGTAATTTAAGAGTAATCGGCCTTCGGCCGGGAAATTTTTCTACCGATAAATGTACAAATTTATCTTGAAAGGGGGTCATGGTGGTGAAATTTTATGATTGCTGGAGGAGTAGGAAACAAACTAGAAACCTGCCCTTAAGTTCAGTTGGGTTACATTCTAATTCTACATAATTGTTTAGCTTAGGCAGGGTCTTGATTATTGTGTTATAATTATTTATCATTAATTACCTTAGGAATGAGGTCACACATTAAAAGGGTTAAGGGGAGATATCCACTCGAGGGATTTTTTTCTTTACCCCTTTCTCCCTCATGTTTAGCCCCATTGCTTTTGAGATTTTAAGACGTTCGCCCCATTAGTTTGGCGATTTTAAGAACTTTCACCCCATTTATGTCACTTTTAAGACATTTCGGTCGTCCCATTTAGGTGTCGATTTTTTTCCTGGTGAGCGATAGCGAGCCTGTAATTTAAGAGGAACCGGCCTTCGGCCGGGAAATTTTTCTACCGAAAAATGTACAAATTTATCTTGAAAGGGGGTCATGGGGGGTGTAATTTCAAGCTTGATGGAGGTCTAGGAAACACACTAAAAACCTCCCCTTAACCCTTTCTATACCGGCAACGTCTTTTTAAGTTTATTCTAGCTATATTTAGACGATTTTTGTGCAATTTAAAAAGGAGCTATGGTAGTAGAAAGGGTTAAGTGAGATAGTTCGGAGCCTGTTAATATTTAGAGGCCCTTTTTAAGCTGAATTAAATCGTCTAATGGTAGCCAGAATACAGTTAAAATGACGTCATCTGTACAGAAGGGGTTAATACATACATACATACATACATACATACATACATACATACATACATACATACATACATACATACATATATACTGTACACACACACATACATACACACACACATACATACATACATACATAATATATACTGTACACACACACATACATACACACACACATACATACATACATA